>CM059813.1:4508163-4693163 GCA_030435695.1 Brachymystax lenok tsinlingensis | reverse complement strand
AGCTGTCTGTCTGCGCTGTGATCTCCCTACTCATCATGTTGTACAGCTCCATTTCCTCATTCATTACTAGAGCTGTCTGTCTGCGCTGTGATCTCCCTACTCATCATGTTGTACAGCTCCACTTCCACATTCATTACTAGAGCTGTCTGTCTGCGTTGTGATCTCCCTACTCATGTTGTACAGCTCCACTTCCTCATTCATTACTAGAGCTGTCTGTCTGCGTTGTGATCTCCCTACTCATCATGTTGTACAGCTCCACTTCCTCATTCATTACTAGAGCTGTCTGTCTGCATTGTGATCTCCCTACTCATCATGTTGTACAGCTCCACTTCCTCATTCATTACTAGAGCTGTCTGTCTGCGTTGTTATCTCCCTACTCATCATGTTGTACAGCTCCACTTCCACATTCATTACTAGAGCTGTCTGTCTGCATTGTTATCTCCCTACTCATCATGTTGTACAGCTCCACTTCCTCATTCATTACTAGAGCTGTCTGTCTGCGTTGTGATCTCCCTACTCATCATGTTGTACAGCTCCACTTCCTCATTCATTACTAGAGCTGTCTGTCTGCGTTGTTATCTCCCTACTCATCATGTTGTACAGCTCCACTTCCACATTCATTACTAGAGCTGTCTGTCTGCATTGTTATCTCCCTACTCATCATGTTGTACAGCTCCACTTCCTCATTCATTACTAGAGCTGTCTGTCTGGCTGCATTATCTCCCTACTCATCATGTTGTACAGCTCCACTTCCTCATTCATTACTAGAGCTGTCTGTCTGCGTTGTGATCTCCCTACTCATCATGTTGTACAGCTCCATTTCCTCATTCATTACTAGAGCTGTCTGTCTGGCTGCATTATCTCCCTACTCATCATGTTGTACAGCTCCACTTCCTCATTCATTACTAGAGCTGTCTGTCTGCGTTGTTATCTCCCTACTCATCATGTTGTACAGCTCCACTTCCACATTCATTACTAGAGCTGTCTGTCTGCATTTGGAGGCAGGTAGCCGGGTCCAGGGGCAGGCAGAAGGTCATGCACAGGGTATCCAGAAAAGTAACAGTACAGACAGGGAGAAGGCTAAGTAACATAGTCCAGGAGATCAGGTAAGAGGTTGATGACAGGAAATCTGATAGGCAAAAGTACAGGCAGGGAATAGGGCGTTGTTGGTGAGGATGGCCCAAAAACTACCATACACAGGAGGACTAATTTCGGAAATAAACAGTGCTCCGACTACAATGTGTATCAAAACAAAACAGACAATGGGGCGCAAAGAACTGAACTAAATAGTGTGTGATAATGACATACGGGTGTGTGAACAGGTAATCAGAATTCAGGTAATTGGGATCTGGAGAGTGAGCTGCTTTCAGGGGATCTATATCAAATCAAATCAAGATCAAATCAAATGTTATTGGTCACATACACATGGTTAGCAGATGTTAATGCGAGTGTAGCAAAATGCTTGTGCTTCTAGTTCCCGACCGTGCAGTAGTATCTAACAAGTAATCTAACAAATTCACAACAACTACCTTATACACACAAGAGTAACGGAATGAATACGAGTATGTACATATAAATATATGGATGAGCGATGGCTGACCAGCGTAGGCAAGATGCAGTAGATGGTATGGAGTACAGTATATACATATGAGATGAGTAATGTAGGATATGTAAACATTATATAAATGGCATCGTTTAAAGTGGCTAGTGATACATTTATTTCATCCAATTATAATTATTAAAGTGGCTAGAGATTTGATTCGATGGCCGAACGGCATAAGCAAGATTCAGTAGATGGTATAGAGTACAGTGTATACATTTGATATGAGTAATGTTGGATATGTAAACATTATATACAAAATTGTTTAAAGTGGCTAGTGATACATTTGTTACATCCAATCCTATTATTTAAAGTGGCTATAGATTTAAGTCAGTATGTTCGCAGCAGCCACTCAATGTTAGTGATAGCTGTTTAACAGTCTGATGGCCTTGAGATAGAAGCTGCTTTTCAGTCTCTCGGTCCCAGCTTTGATGCACCTGTACTGACCTCGCCTTCTGGATGATAGCGGGGTGAACAGGCAGTGGCTCGGGTGGTTGTTGTCCTTGATGATCTTTTTGGCCTTCCTGTGACATCGGGTGGTGTAGGTGTCCTGGAGGGCAGGTAGTTTACCCCCGGTGATGCGTTGTGCAGTCCTCACTACCCTCTAAAGAGCCTTACGGTTGTGGGCGGAGCAGTTGCCGTACCAGGTGGTGATACAGCCCGACAGGAGTTTGTGAGTGATTTTGGTGACAAGCCAAATTTGTTCAGCCTCCTGAGGTTGAAGAGGCGCTGTTGCACCTTCTTCACCACGCTGTCTGTGTGGGTGGACCATTTCAGTTTGTCCGTGATGTGTACGCCGAGGAACTTAAAACTTTCCACCTTCTCCACTACTGTCCCGTCGATGTGGATAGGGGGGTGCTCCCTCTCCTGAAGTCCACGATCATCTCCTTTGTTTTGTTGACATTGAGTGAGAGGTTATTTTCCTGGACACCACACTCCGAGGTCCCTCCCCTCCTCCCTGTAGGCCGTCTCGTCGTTGTTGGTAATCAAGCCTACCACTGTGGTGTCGTCAGCAAACTTGATGATTGAGTTGGATGCGTGCTTGGCCACTCAGTCATTGGGTAAACAAGGGAGTACAAGAGAGGGCTGAGAACGCACCCTTGTGGGGCCCCAGTGTTGAGGATCAGCGGGGTGGAGATGTTGTTTTCCTACCCACCCCACAAAGGTGTGTTTTGAGAGTGTGAGTTGGAAGCAGATGTTACAGGATGAAGATACCGGTAGCATCCAGCTTTGTAGGCTAACTCTCCTTGCTAGCTGACAGATTAATTCACTACCTTAGTACTCTGCTGATTTCAAAGCTGATTGTCACCGAAAGTAAGCAGGAGGTGACAAAGTCAAAGTCACCATTATTAGTCAGTTGTACAACCAAATGCCTTCAACCGAAATGTGTCTTCCGCATTTAACCCAACCCCCTCTGAATCAGAGAGGTGCGGGGGGGCTGCCTTAATCGACATCCACGTCTTCGGCGCCCAGGGAACACTGGGTTAACTGCCTTGTTCAGGGGCAGAACGACAGATTTATTATTATTTTTATTTTATTTTTTCTTGTCAGCTCGGGGATTCGAACTTGCAACCCTCTGGTTACAAGTCCAACGCTCTAACCACTAGGCTATCCAGACAGGAGGTGAGGGAGACGAAGAAGTGACTGAGTGATTGGTGAGTAATTGAATTCATTCACTTCGTCTCTCTCGTCACCAATCACTCAGTCACTTCTTCGTCTCCCTCACCTCCTGTCTGGATTCCACTAGATTCCATAGTCACAAAGTCAGATTCCACAGTCATGTTCTGCCTCATGAATGACATCATTGCTTTCTTAAAGAGACAGCGCACACCTTTATATAAAAAAAACCAACTGTTGCTTCTTCTATGAAATGTTGTTGAGTAGTAAAATAAAAATATGCTCTCCTAGCAGTTGCCAATATAATATGTTCTAAATGTAAGGGATTGTTTTGTCATCGGTAGCCCCGTTACATCAGCTTAAATGAAGCTGCATGACACACACTCCTATTGAATAATATGCATTCACCTGTATTATGAATAGACCTAGGCTACATCATGATTTACCTTTCAAATAAATTAATTACCTCATGTTGTTTTGTTGTTAGCTTGGTCGAAACAAAGTAAAATTGAAAGAACATAAAAGAAAGAACATAAACACTGTCAAATGTAATGATATTGAACTCAAAAGATGCCCAATTATTGAATAGAGGAGTAGCTGAGTTTCTCTGTCCGTATCAAGTGACATTCTGTGACTTTGGTTAATACGCCTTCTTTTCGCGATACTATACCTGACATCAGTAGCATGTGCACTGTGTCTGACCTGGCCTGTGTGTTAGTCAGACCGATGGGTGTAAAGTTAATTGTGTGTCAGCGTGCCAAATAGCGCTCCGTCAGACAGGTCGCTGATGGGACGAGCTACTCCTCTCTCCTATATTATCACTGGCATATTCAACACTGAAGGAAATATTTTAATATTTTTTTTTTTTTCAAATAGCAAACTCTTCTTAAAGGAGCAATCTGCAGTTCAAAGTAAAACAAGCTTATGTTTTGGGATCTGATGGGGTACGACAGTTGAACTAAGCTCATGAGGCATTCATAATATTCAAAAATGTCAAAAAATGGAAGTAGCAATCACAGATTGCCCCTCTAATTGACTTGAATAAATATTGTATAAAGGTTAAATAAATAAAATACGAATTCAGACAGTCGATCTCTTGACCTAACTAATAAAATATGAATTCTGACAGTTAATCTCTTGACCTAACTAATAAAATATTCATTCTGACAGTTGATCTCTTGACCTAACTAATAAAATATTCATTCAGACAGTTAATCTCTTGACCTAACTAATAAAATATTCATTCAGACAGTTGATCTCTTGACCTAAACTAATAAAATATTCATTCAGACAGTTAATCTCTTGACCTAAACTAATAAAATATTCATTCTGACAGTTGATCTCTTGATCATTCATTCTCTGACCTAGGTAATAGTATCTGTTTACGTGTTTTGGCTGACTGTGGTTGTGTTTACCTTCTCAAAGAACTGTTAGGAAAGAGGTTTCGAACGACAGTTCCGTCAATAGAGGGCAAACTGGTGAGAATGCTGACGTAAAGACGGGTTTAACCTGTGTCCGGGGAAACCGGCCCTCACGGTTAAAGAGTAAAGGCTCTCTCCATTCAATCAGTATCGCGTGAGAGGAGACTGCATCCTTTACAGTCCGAACCGAACTGGTCAGAGCGTGTAAACACCTAAGCTGAACGCTGACATACTCCAGGTAAGCGTTATTCTCGAGGTCACACATCATTCATGCCTCTCCTGTTGTGTTGAGTTACATAGTAGGCCCTTATCTGTGTGTGTGTTCTTTTGATGTAACGTATATTTCTTTTGCGGGGGAAGCCCAATTTAAACCAGGGTATCATTCTCAATGGTGCCCTGAGAAAAAAACAACTCACAAATCAACATGATAATTGAGCAAAACAGCAAAAGAATGAACTACAAGATACAGCTGTCACAAGATACAGCTGTGTGTGTGTGTGTGTGTGTGTGTGTGTGTGTGTGTGTGTGTGTGTGTGTGTGTGTGTGTGTGTGTGTGTGTGTGTGTGTGTGTGTGTGTGTGTGTGTGTGTGTGTGTGTGTGTGTGTGTGTGTCTGTGTCTGTGTGTCTGTGTCTGTGTGTGTGTGTGTGTGTGTGTGTGTGTCTGGGTGTACGGGTGAGGACTAGGCCCTGAAGCTAATAGTCTGGTGTGTGAGGACTAGGCCCTGAAGCTAATAGTCTGGTTTGTGAGGACTAGGCCCTGAAGCTAACAGTCTGGTGTGTGAGGACTAGGCCCTGAAGCTAACAGTCTGGTATGTGAGCACTAGGCCCTGAAGCTAACAGTCTGGTGTGTGAGGACTAGGCCCTGAAGCTAACAGTCTGGTGTGTGAGGACTAGGCCCTGAAGCTAACAGTCTGGTGTGTGAAGACTAGGCCCTGAAGCTAACAGTCTGGTGTGTGAGGACTAGGCCCTGAAGCTAACAGTCTGGTGTGTGAGGACTAGGCCCTGAAGCTAACAGTCTGGTGTGTGAGGACTAGGCCCTGAAGCTAACAGTCTGGTGTGTGAGGACTAGGCCCTGAAGCTAACAGTCTGGTGTGTGAAGACTAGGCCCTGAAGCTAACAGTCTGGTGTGTGAGGACTAGGCCCTGAAGCTAACAGTCTGGTGTGTGAGGACTAGGCCCTGAAGCTAACAGTCTGGTATGTGAGCACTAGGCCCTGAAGCTAACAGTCTGGTGTGTGAGGACTAGGCCCTGAAGCTAACAGTCTGGTGTGTGAGGACTAGGCCCTGAAGCTAACAGTCTGGTATGTGAGGACTAGGCCCTGAAGCTAACAGTCTGGTGTGTGAGACTAGGCCCTGAAGCTAACAGTCTGGGTGTGTGAGGACTAGGCCCTGAAGCTAACGGTCTGGTATGTGAGGACTAGGCCCTGAAGCTAACAGTCTGGTGTGTGAAGACTAGGCCCTGAAGCTAACAGTCTGGTGTGTGAGGACTAGGCCCTGAAGCTAACAGTCTGGTATGTGAGGACTAGGCCCTGAAGCTAACAGTCTGGTGTGTGAAGACTAGGCCCTGAAGCTAACAGTCTGGTGTGTGAGGACTAGGCCCTGAAGCTAACAGTCTGGTAACCTGCCCAGACTCTACAAATCGCATAGCCTATGCATGTTAACACATGCTAATGCATGCTAACACACTAACACACTTTAACACATCCTAACACGCTACCAAACCCTAACACCCCCCAACACACACTAACATGCTAACACACTATAACATGCAAACACACCCTAACACGCTAACATATGTTAACACATGCTAACACATACTAACACATGTTAACACACACTAACACATGTTAACACACACTAACACACACTAACACATGTTAACACACACTAACACATGTTAACACACACTAACACATGCTAACAAACACTAACACAAGTTAACAAACACTAACACACACTAACACACACTAACACACGTTAACACACACTAACACATGATAACACACACTAACACATGCTAACACACACTAACACAAGCTAACACACACTAACACATGTTAACACACACTAACACATGTTAACACACACTAACACATGCTAACACACACTAACACATGTTAACACACACTAACACATGTTAACACACACTAACACACACTAACACATGTTAACACACACTAACACATGTTAACACACACTAACACATGCTAACAAACACTAACACAAGTTAACAAACACTAACACACACTAACACACACTAACACACACTAACACACACTAACACATGTTAACACACACTAACACAAGCTAACACACACTAACACATGTTAACACACACTAACACATGTTAACACACACTAACACATGTTAACAAAAACTAACACATGTTAACACACACTAACACATGCTAACACGTTAACACACACCAACACACACTATCACATGTTAACACACACTAACACATGTTAACACATACTAACACATGTTAACACACACTAACACAAGTTAACACACACTAGCACAAGTTAACAAACACTAACACATGTTAACACACACTAACACGTTAACACACACTAACACAAGTTAACACACACTAACACATGTTAACACACACTAACACATGTTAACACGTTAACACACACTAACACAAGTTAACACACACTAACACATGCTAACACACACTAACACATGTTAACACGTTAACACACACTAACACAAGTTAACACACACTAACACATGCTAACACACACTAACACAAGCTAACACACACTAACACATGCTAACACACACTAACACATGTAAACACACACTAACACATGCTAACGCACACTAACACATGCTAACACACACTAACACATGCTAACGCACACTAACACATGTTAACACACACTAACACATGCTAACACACACTAACACATGTTAACACACACTAACACAAGCTAACACACACTAACACATGCTAACACACACTAACACATGCTAACACACACTAACACATGCTAACACACACTAACACATGCTAACACACACTAACACATGTTAACACACACTAACACATGTTAACACACACTAACACAAGCTAACACACACTAACACATGTTAACACACACTAACACATGTTAACACACACTAACACATGTTAACACACACTAACACATGTTAACACACACTAACACATGTTAACACACACTAACACATGTTAACACACACTAACACAAGTTAACACACACTAACACATGTTAACACACACTAACACATGCTAACACACACTAACACATGTTAACACACACTAACACATGTTAACACACACTAACACATGTTAACACACACTAACACAAGCTAACACACACTAACACATGTTAACACACACTAACACACGTTAACACACACTAACACACACTAACACAAGTTAACAAACACTAACACATGTTAACACACACTAACACATGTTAACACATACTAACACATGTTAACACACTAACACATGCTAACACATGCTAACAGGTTAACACACACTAACACACACTATCACATGTTAACACACACTAACACATGTTAACACATACTAACACATGTTAACACACACTAACACAAGTTAACACACACTAGCACAAGTTAACAAACACTAGCACATGTTAACACACACTAACACGTTAACACACACTAACACAAGTTAACACACACTAACACATGTTAACACACACTAACACATGTTAACACGTTAACACACACTAACACAAGTTAACACACACTAACACATGCTAACACACACTAACACATGTTAACACGTTAACACACACTAACACAAGTTAACACACACTAACACATGCTAACACACACTAACACAAGCTAACACACACTAACACATGCTAACACACACTAACACATGTAAACACACACTAACACATGCTAACGCACACTAACACATGCTGACACACACTAACACATGCTAACGCACACTAACACATGTTAACACACACTAACACATGCTAACACACACTAACACATGCTAACACACACTAACACATGTTAACACACACTAACACATGTTAACACACACTAGCACAAGCTAACGCACACTAACACATGCTAACGCACACTAACACATGCTAACGCACACTAACACATGTTAACACACACTAACACATGTTAACACACACTAACACAAGCTAACACACACTAACACATGCTAACACACACTAAAACATGCTAACACACACTAACACATGCTAACACACACTAACACATGCTAACATACACTAACACAAGTTAACACACACTAACACAAGTTAACACACACTAACACATGTTAACACACACTAACACACACTAACACATGCTAACACACACTAACACATGCTAACACACACTAACACATGCTAACACACACTAACACAAGTTAACACACACTAGCACAAGTTAACAAACACTAACACATGTTAACACACACTAACACGTTAACACACACTAACACAAGTTAACACACACTAACACATGTTAACACACACTAACACATGTTAACACACACTAACACATGCTAACACACACTAACACATGTTAACACACACTAACACATGTTAACACACACTAACACAAGCTAACACACACTAACACATGTTAACACACACTAACACATGTTAACACACACTAACACATGCTAACAAACACTAACACATGTTAACACACACTAACACAAGCTAACACACACTAACACATGTTAACACACACTAACACACGTTAACACACACTAACACACACTAACACACGCTAACACACACTAACACATGTTAACACACACTAACACACACTAACACACACTAACACAAGCTAACACACACTAACACATGCTAACACACACTAACACATGTAAACACACACTAACACATGCTAACGCACACTAACACATGCTAACACACACTAACACATGCTAACGCACACTAACACATGTTAACACACACTAACACATGCTAACACACACTAACACATGCTAACACACACTAACACATGTTAACACACACTAACACATGTTAACACACACTAACACAAGCTAACGCACACTAACACATGCTAACACACACTAACACATGCTAACGCACACTAACACATGTTAACACACACTAACACATGTTAACACACACTAACACATGCTAACACACACTAACACATGTTAACACACACTAACACATGTTAACACACACTAACACAAGCTAACACACACTAACACATGTTAACACACACTAACACATGTTAACACACACTAACACATGCTAACAAACACTAACACATGTTAACACACACTAACACAAGCTAACACACACTAACACATGTTAACACACACTAACACACGTTAACACACACTAACACACACTAACACACGCTAACACACACTAACACATGTTAACACACACTAACACACACTAACACACACTAACACACACTAACACATGTTAACACACACTAACACACACTAACACAAGCTAACACACACTAACACATGCTAACACACACTAACACAAGCTAACACACACTAACACATGCTAACACACACTAACACATGCTAACACACACTAACACAAGCTAACACACACTAACACAAGTTAACACACACTAACACATGTTAACACACACTAACACATGCTAACACACACTAACACATGCTAACGCACACTAACACATGTTAACACACACTAACACATGCTAACACACACTAACACATGTTAATACACACTAACACATGTTAACACACACTAACACATGCTAACACACACTAACACATGCTAACACACACTAACACATGCTAACACACACTAACACAAGCTAACACACACTAACACATGCTAACACACACTAACACAAGCTAACACACACTAACACATGCTAACACACACTAACACATGTTAACACACACTAACACAAGCTAACACACACTAACACATGCTAACACACACTAACACATGCTAACACACACTAACACATGCTAACACACACTAACACATGCTAACACACACTAACACATGTTAACACACACTAACACAAGTTACAGTTTTTTACAGTCGCTAGGACACATTTCTCAATACTTAGGTCCCTTTTTCAAAACTCTTCACACAGTGAGCACAACAGAAGTATATGTGGGCTAAACTGTGGATCATTTATCATTGCTTTGGCACAAAATGCATTCAATGACTACATCTTTCAAATTACATTAACTCTTTTCTCACTTCGACACAACAACCGCCAAAACTCTGTGTACCTACAGGCCAATTTGCACATGCTTATATATTGTTTTCAAAACTGTTAAACTTGTGTTCAAAACAATAACATAATACAAAACTGAATAAGACAGCAATTTGCTACATTTCTACAGTAATATTTTAATGAAATATATTTTAAATTTTAAAATTAAATGCTATAAAAACAATTGGACAATTGGACCAACCACAGCTGATTCTCATTGTAGATGAACATCTACACAGGTGTTACTCTTTCAATTTCATTACAAAAGGAGACAACTGCTGAATAGTTTTGTATTGTGATGTAAACATGGACCCAGCCAGAAATAGAGAAGTGGCTGAAAGAGGAAGAAGAGTGGCTGGGAGGGGCGAGGAATACGTATGCGTGGTGGAAGAAGAATAAGAGGAAGATCAAGAGCTGTAGTCTCAGATGAGATCAGAGCTACTGTAATTGATCATGTAGTAAATCATGGTCTCTCAATGAGAGAAGCTGGTCAGAGAGTGCAGACAAATTTGCAACGCTCAACAGTGGCATCTATTGTTAGAGTTTTCCGGCAAACCAACAGGTAACTTGTATTCTGCAAGGGCATATGACTGAGTTGCACATTACAGAAGTAAATAGACTTGTGTGTAATTGCTTTTGCATTTCTGCTTAGGACTCAAGCGGTTACCTCACACAGGTGGGAGAGGAAGGATGCTCACTGATGTGTGCAGGAAACTGCCATTGTTGATATGGTCATCAGAAACAATGGCATAAAACTCACTGAGATTCGAGACAGAGTCTTGGCAGACAACGTTACTTTTGCAAATATTCACAGTGTAAGCATAACAACTATTTCTAGAGTCCTGAAAAAACATCAGGTCAGGATGAAACAGTTGTACACTGTGCCTTTGAGAGGAACTCTGAACATGTCAAGCAACTCAGGAACCAATATGTCCAGGTAAGATCACAATAAAATACAGAACTGTTTTTAAACAAAACCAAACACACACAAAGACATATTTTTAGGAAATGTTTACTACTGTAACAGCTTATGTTGCCTTGTGGATTTATTTTAGAGAGTCATGGAGATTGAAGGCAGGCAAAAACCCCACATTTTCATCTTTGTGGATGAGGCGGGTTTCAACTTGGCCAAAACACGGCGACGAGGGAGGAATGTGATTGGGAAGAGAGCCACAGTGGATGTCCCGGGCCAGAGGGGTGCCAACATCACAATGTGCGCAGCAATATCCACTGATGGACTGCTGTTACACAAACCACTAATTGGGCCATACAACACTGAATGTCTCCTTGCGTTCCTGCATGATCTCTATGGAAGGGTTGTGCTAGGTGAGGAAAGGGATGCAGAGAGAAGAAATCAGCCAACATTTATAATTGTATGGGACAATTAACACACACTAATTAACACACACTAACACACACTAACACAAGTTAACACACACTAACACAATTTAACACACACTAACACACACTAACACACACTAACACATGTTAACACACACTAACACACACTAACACATGTTAACACACACTAACACATGTTAACAAACACTAACACATGTTAACACACACTAACACACACTAACACATGTTAACACACACTAACACATGCTAACACACACTAACACATGTTAACACACACTAACACATGTTAACAAACACTAACACATGTTAACACACACTAACACATGTTAACACACACTAACACATGTTAACACACACTAACACATGTTAACACACACTAACACAAGCTAACACACACTAACACATGCTAACACACACTAACACATGTTAACACACACTAACACAAGCTAACACACACTAACACATGCTAACACACACTAACACATGTTAACACACACTAACACACACTAACACATGTTAACACACACTAACACACACTAACACACACTAACACACACTAACACACACTAACACATGTTAACACACACTAACACATGTTAACAAACACTAACACATGTTAACACACACTAACACATGTTAACACACACTAACACATGTTAACACACACTAACACATGCTAACACACACTAACACATGTTAACACACACTAACACATGTTAACACACACTAACACATGTTAACACACACTAACACAAGCTAACACACACTAACACATGCTAACACACACTAACACATGTTAACACACACTAACACATGTTAACACACACTATCATAAGCTAACACAAACTAAAAACACTAACACGTTAACACACACTAACACATGTTAACACACACTAACACACACTAACACATGTTAACACACACTAACACATGTTAACACACACTAACACATGTTAACACACACTAACACAAGCTAACACACACTAACACATGCTAACACACACTAACACATGTTAACACACACTAACACATGTTAACACACACTATCATAAGCTAACACAAACTAAAAACACTAACACGTTAACACACACTAACACATGTTAACACACACTAACACACACTAACACACACTAACACACACTAACACACACTAACACATGTTAACACACACTAACACATGTTAACACACACTAACACACACTAACACACACTAACACACACTAACACACACTAACACATGTTAACACACACTAACACACGTTAACACACACTAACACACACTAACACACCTAGTAACACACACTAACACACCCTAACACATGTTAACACACACTAACACAAGCTAACACACACTAACACATGCTAACACACACTAACACACACAGTAACACACGCTAACACTTGTTAACACAAACTAACACACACTAACACAAGCTAACACACACTAACACATGTTAACACACACTAACACACACTAGGGAATAAGGTACCATTTGAGACACAGCCAGTGTTCCTCCTCAGTGACTTGTTCTCTCCCGCTGGTTAATGCAATGTGTTATACAGACCAAATAACCATGACATGTACAGATGTAGGATCTTAATTTGATCAACCTGGTGCAGGAGAACTTTCAAATTTAAAACGTGTAAAAACATGTCAATGTTTCGGTGGTGAAATCCTACATATTTCAACATGAAAATAATCAATATAGGCCTATAAATAATCTATCACAACTTTATAACGTGCAGTGAGATCTAATTTCCATTTCTTACTTCTTCTTCTATTTTGTATTTATTTACACACATCATACTTGTACAAATATATTAACTTTAAAAAAAAAAAAAACATTTTAACAATTTTTGGTCTATGGTGACCAAAACATGACATTGTTGTAACACTGCTGTTCGTACACCTTTTTTCAGATACACCCCCAAACCAACTATGAATGGTGCAGAACGCTCAAAATTACAAACCCTGTTAAAAACCAGTATGATAACTACAATACCTTTTACAATATTCAACTTTTTGTAACTGCAAAAAAACTCACATTAGTTAACATGGTGTTTCAAAACGAAACTTCATTGCATATGAACAATTAACTCGTTTTTTTCTTATAGGCTGAATTACTCAAATGTTGCCAACAAAAGAACTTGTAAATTCAACACCTGATGTTTCCTATATTCCTATAAAATGCTTTTTTTTCACTGATAAAATAAGCCATTTCGGAAGTAGCTGGCTAGCAAGTTTCATATGTCTGCCAACACTCAAGTCTCCATAGATGTGGTAAAGAGGTCAGAACGGGGAGGGAATAGAAAGACACCGGATTGGAACACATTCAACCAATCTGATCTAACAAAGAGGATATTCGACAAATCCGTCATGACTGATGTATTGTTACAGGCTCAAAATAAAGTCTGATTTGTATATATTTTGGGCTGTTTTCACAGCATAACGTGTATAAGTTGGTCCAGGTTTCAGGTTTAGATGCTAAACTCTGTTCATGCAAGCTGGTAGCATAGCTAGCATGCAGAAATCGTGGCCGTAGTCAAAGTCGTTTTTTAACTGCAATGCGGTTGATTGTTGATGATGACAACAACATGTTTAGGGGTTGACCTCCATACCATTATACTCTGATTGCTACATCAACATAGTGTGAAATACACATAGAAACAGTAGCCTAAATGCCGGCTATTTTAGCTGGGGGGGGGAATGAGGAGATCTTTCCCCCACGGCATCTTTCCCACACGCGTTTCCATGGCATTTCCATTGTTTGGGTTCCATAGATCTCTTTACCGCATCTATGGTTTAATGACTATGGCTTCCACTGACCACAACCACACAACTACTGACCACAACCACACAACTACTGACCACAACCACACCACTACTGACCACAACTACTGACCACAACTACTGACCACAACTACTGACCACAACCACACAACTACTGACCACAACCACACAACTACTGACCACAACCACACAACTACTGACCACAACCACACAACTACTGACCACAACCACACCACTACTGACCACAACTACTGACCACAACTACTGACCACAACCACACAACTACTGACCACAACCACACAACTACTGACCACAACTACTGACCACAACTACTGACCACAACTACTGACCACAACCACACAACTACTGACCACAACTACTGACCACAACCACACAACTACTGACCACAACCACACAACTACTGACCACAACTACTGACCACAACCACACAACTACTGACCACAACCACACAACTACTGACCACAACCACACAACTACTGACCACAACCACACAACTACTGACCACAACTACTGACCACAACCACACAACTACTGACCACAACCACACAACTACTGACCACAACCACACAACTACTGACCACAACTACTGACCACAACCACACAACTACTGACCACAACCACACAACTACTGACCACAACTACTGACCATAACGTCCTGACCACGTCCTCCGAAACATGACCCGCCTAGCCGTGCTCCTTAAAACACCCGCCAGCCAGTCGCACCAGTGTGCTGGAGGACACGCCGTTCGACTGGCGACCAGGGTCAGCCCGCTCTCCATTTTTATATTTGTGTTTAACCATAATATGTGTTCTAATATTACTTCTGTCCTTTCTGGTGGATTAAACTGATATTGCAACCAGCTTTCTATGGCTTGTTTTAAAAATAGCGATATTTTGGAGATTTTCATTTTCAAATAACCAAAAGTGAGAGGTTGTAATCTGAATAAAGGGAAAAAGGCCATTCTTGAACACGGGGTGAGACATTCTTACTAATCTGCTAGATAACCAGTTCGGATTTAAGTATAATATTTGTATGACTGAAGCCTTTAGTGAGAGGTGCAATGCTTTAATATTTAATCATTTCTGCCCACCTAATTCATATTCATTATATAAATAGGCCCATTTAATTTTGTCTGGCTTGCCGTTCCAAATAAAGTGGAATATTTTGTGCTCATAAAATTAAAAAACTAATCATTAGCTGTAAGGTTAAGGGTTATTTACTTATAGCAGTTTGAAAAATGACTCTCTCACTTCACAGGCTCTTTGCAATTCTTACAACCACACTGCTCTTACATTGTGGAAGCTCCCTCCGTCGATCTGTCTCTCTATCCTTCGATCTCTCTCTCTATCCCTCAATCTCTCTCTCTTCCTCGCTCTCTCTCTCTCTCTTCCTCGCTCTCTCTCTATCCCTCCCTCGCTCTCTCTCTCTCTTCCTCGCTCTCTCTCTCATCCTCGCTCTCGCTCTCGCTCTATCCCTCGCTCTCTCTCTCTCTTCCTCGCTCTCTCTCTATCCCTTTCTCTCTCTCTTCCTCGCTCTCTCTATCCCTCGCTCTCTCTCTCTCTTCCTCGCTCTCTCTCTATCCCTCGCTCTCTCTCTTCCTCGCTCTCTCTCTATCCCTCGCTCTCTCTCTCTTCCTCACTCTCTCTCTATCCCTCGCTCTCTCTCTCTCTTCCTCGCTCTCTCTCTATCCCTCGCTCTCTCTCTCTTCCTCGCTCTCTCTCTATCCCTCGCTCTCTCTCTCTCTTCCTCGCTCTCTCTATCCCTCGCTCTCTCTCTCTCTTCCTCGCTCTCTCTCTATCGCCTCGCTTCTCTCTTCCTCGCTCTCTCTATCCCTCGCTCTCTCTCTTCCTCTTCTCTCTCTCTATCTCGCCTCTCTCTCTCTTCCTCGCTCTCTCTCTATCCCTCGCTCTCTCTCTCTTCTCTTCCTCGCTTCTCTCTCTATCCCTCGCTCTCTCTCTATCCCTCGCTCTCTCTCTCTCTTCCTCGCTCTCTCTCTATCCCTCGCTCTCTCTCTCTTCCTCGCTCTCTCTCTCTCTTCCTCACTCTCTCTCTCTTCCTTGCTCTCTCTAGCCTTCTCTTAATTCCCCTTTTCTCTCTTTGTATCCCTGACACTTCTCTATCCTTCTGTCTCTCTCTGTCTCCCTCTATCACTCTCTCAAGCTGTCTCTATCCTTCTGTCTCTCTCTGTCTCCCTCTATCACTCTCTCAAGCTGTCTCTATCCTTCTGTCTCTCTCTGTCTCCCTCTCTATCACTCTCTGTCTCCCTCTCTATCACTCTCTCAAGCTGTCTCTATCCTTCTGTCTCTCTCTGTCTCCCTCTATCACTCTCTCAAGCTGTCTCTATCCTTCTGTCTCTCTCTGTCTCCCTCTATCACTCTCTCAAGCTGTCTCTATCCTTCTGTTTCTCTCTGTCTCCCTCTATCACTCTATCAAGCTGTCTCTATCCTTCTGTCTCTCTCTGTCTCCCTCTATCACTCTCTCAAGCTGTCTCTATCCTTCTGTCTCTCTCTGTCTCCCTCTATCACTCTCTCAAGCTGTCTCTATCATTCTGTCTCTCTCTGTCTCCCTCTATCACTCTCTCAAGCTGTCTCTATCCTTGTGTCTCTCTCTGTCTCCCTCTATCACTCTCTCAAGCTGTCTCTATCCTTCTGTCTCTCTCTGTCTCCCTCTCTATCACTCATTCTCCCTCCCTTCTTCCCTCTCTCCCTCCATCTGTCTCTCTATCTCTCTGTCTTTCTGTCTCTCTCCCTGTCCCCCCTCTCGCTCTATCCCTCTGTCTCTATTTCTCTGCCCCCTTTCTCTCTCTCTCTCCATCCCTCCATCTCAATTCAATTCAATTCAAAGGGCTGTATTGGCATGGGAAACATATTATTACATTGCCAAAGCAATTGAAATAGATAAACAAAAGTGAAATAAACAATCAAAAATGAACAGTAAACCATAACACTTACAAGTTTTAAAGGAATAGTCTTTGTTCTTCACTGGTTGACCTTTTCTTGTGGCAATAGGTCACACATCTTGCTGCTGTGATTGCACACTGTGGTATTTCACCCAATAGATATGGGAGTTTATCAAAATTGGATTGGTTTTGAAATTCTTTGTGGGTCTGTGTAATCTGAGGGAAATATGTGTCTCTAATATGGTCATACATTTGGCAGGAGGTTAGGAAGTGCAGCTCAGTTTCCACCTCATTTTGTGGGCCGTGTGCACATAGCCTGTCTTCTCTTGAGAGCCAGGTCTGCCTACGGCGGCCTCTGTCGATAGCAAGGCTATGCTCACTCAGTCTGTACATAGACAAAGATTTCCTTAAGTTTGGGTCAGTCACAGTGGTCAGGTATTCTGCCACTGTGTACTCTCTGTTTAGGGCCAAATAGCATTCCAGTTAACTCTGTTTTTTCGTCAATTCTTTCCAATATGTCATGTAATTATCTTTTTGTTTTCTCATGCTTTGGTTGGGTCTAATTGTGTTGCTGAGGCTCTGTGGGGTCTGTTTGTGTTTGTGAACAGAGCCCCAGAACCAGCTTGCTTAGGGGACTTCTACAGATTTATCTCTCTGTAGGTGATGGCTTTGTTATGGAAGGTTTGGGAATCACTTCCTTTTAGGTGGATTTAGAATTGAATGGCTCTTTTCTGGATTTTGATAATTAGCAGGTATTGGCCTAATTCTGCTCTGCATGCATTATTTGGTGTTTTACGTTGTACACAGAGGATGCTTTTTGCTGAATTCTGCATGCAGTGTCTTAATTTGGTGTTTGTCACGATCTTCATTAATCGACCAAGGCGTAGCATGCCGGGTTGAGAAAAACATGTTTATTTGAATAAACTCACCGAAACGAACGAACGAACGAACGAACGAACGAACGAACGAACGAACGAACGAACGAACGAACGAACGAACGACGAACGAAGATCAAATGGTGTCACACCAACAGCGACATACACCCTAACAGTCAACTTCCCACAAACACTGGAGGGAAAAGGGCTGCTTAAGTATGGTTCCCAATCAGAGACAACGATAGACAGATGTCTCTGATTGAGAGCCATACTCAGCCAAAACATAGAAATAGAAAACAACCTAGAATGCCCACCCCAACTCACACCCTGACCCAACCAAAATGAAACATAAACAGGCTCAAACAGGTCAGGGCCTGACAGTATTTGTCCCATTTTGTGAATTCTTGGTTGGTGAGCGGACCCCAGACCTCACAACCATAAGGGGCAATGGGTTCTATAACTGATTCAAGTATTTTTTGCGATATCCTAATTGGGATGTTGATTTTTATGTTCCTTTTGATGGCATAGAAGGCCTTTCTTGCCTTGTCTCTCAGATTGTTCACAGCTTTGTGGAAGTTACCTGTGGCGCTGATGTTTAGGTCGAGGTATGTATAGTTTTTTGTGTGCTCTAGGGCAACGGTGTCTAGATGGAATTTGTATTTGTGGTCCTGCCGACTGGACCTTTTTTGGAAAACCATTATTTTTGTCTTACTGAGATTTACTGTCAGGGCCCAGGTCTGACAGAATATGTGCAGAAGATCTAGGTGCTGCTGTAGGCCCTCCTTGGTTGGGACAGAAGCATCAGATCATCAGCAAACAGTAGACATTTGACTTCAGATTCTAGTAGGGTGAGGCCGGGTGCTGCAGACTGTTCTAGTGCCCTCGCCAATTTGTTGATATATATGTTGAAGAGGGTAGGGCTTAAGCTGCATCCCTGGCTCACCCCACGGCCCTGTGGAAAGAATTGTGTGTGTTTTTTGCTAATTTCAACCGCACACTTGTTGTTTGTGTACATGGATTTTATAATATCGAATGTTTTCCCCCCAACATCCCTTTCCATCCATTTGTATAACAGACCCTCATGCCAAATTGAGTCAAAGCTTTATGGAAATCAACAAAGCATGAGAAGACTGCCTTTGTTTTGGTTTGTTTGTTTGTCAATTAAGGTGTGCAGGGTGAATACGTGGTCTGTCGTATGGGTAATTTGGTAAAAAGCCAATTTGACATTTGCTCAGCACATTGTTTTCACTGAGGAAATGTAATAGTCTGCTGTTAATGATAATGAAGAGGATTTTCCGAAGCTTGCTGTTGATGCATATCAAATTTGTCTCCACTTTGGGATGATCAGTCATTGTTTCCAAATATTGGGGAAGCTAAGGATGATGTTAAAGAGTTTAAGTATAGCCAATTGGAATTTGTGGTCTGTATATTTGATCATTTCATCAAATCAAATCAAATTTTATTTGTCACATACACATGGTTAGCAGATGTTAATGCGAGTGTAGCGAAATGCTTGTGCTTCTAGTTCCGACCATGCAGTAGTATCTAACAAGTAATCTAACAAATTCACAACAACTACCTTATACACACAAGAGTAAAGGAATGAATACGAGTATGTACATATAAATATATGGATGAGCGATGGCTGACCGGCATAGGCAAGATGCAGTAGATGGTATGGAGTACAGTATATACACATATATATATATATATATGAGATGAGTAATGTAGGATATGTAAACATTATATAAATGGCATTGTTTAATGTGGCTAGTGATACATTACATACATACATTGAGGATACCATCAACCCCACAGGCCTTTTTGGGCTGGAGGGTTTCTATTTTGTCCTGTAGTTCATTCAATGTAATTGGAGAATCCAGTGGGTTCTGGTAGTGTTTAATAGTTGATTCTAAGATTTATATTTGATCATATCAATTTTTTTGCTGTTTGTTCTTTGTTATGGGGCCAAAAAGATTGGAGAAGTGGTCAGACTGGTCCAAGATGGAGTAGAAGTGCAGACATGGTTTGTCGTCCTCTTGTGTACTTTTTGTATTTTTCGTCTTTTCTTTGTATATATTTCAATTTATTTTCAATCTCTTTTCCATTTTTAAATTAAATATACCTTCCGGTAACCCGCCTCAACCACGGATCCGCTATTTTTTTAGACCTTATAGCCAGAATCTCCATCAGAGGCTAGCCATCAGAAGCTAACCAGCTAATTAGCTACTAGCTATTTAGTCATTGTCAGCCACTGCTAGCGGGCTTTACCTTCTGCACAGACACTAGCTGTTTTTTAGCCTAGATAATACTTGCTAGCCTGCCAGTATCGGACTGTTTTCTCCACTACAACGCCGGATTCCTGCCGTAAGCCCTTAGACAAGTACTCCTGATCATCACAGCTAGCTAGCTTCCACCGAGTGGCCCAGCCCCGAAGCTAGACCTGAGCCAGGCCCACCTCTCGGCCTGCTCAGTGATCACTCGGCTACACAGCTGATGGCTCCCGGACTCTTCCCCAACACGGCTAGAATCCACTCTGCCAACCCTGATGTCCTGGCCGTGTCTGAATCCTGGCTTAGGAAGGCCACCAAGAATTCTGAGATTTCCATCCCCAACTACAACATTTTCCGTCAAGATAGAACTGCCAAAGGGGGAGGAGTTGCAATCTACTCCAGAGATAGCCTGCAAAGTTCTGTCATACTTTCCAGGTCTATGCCCAAACAGTTCGAGCTTCTAATAAAAAAAATGTATCTCTCCAGAAGCCGCCTGTTATAGACCCCCCTCAGTTCCCAGCTGTGCCCTGGACACCATATGTGAACTGATTGCCCCCCATCTATCTTCAGAGTTCGTTCTGTTAGGTGACCTATACTGGGATATGCTTAACACCCCAGAAGTCTTACAATCTAAGCTAGATGCCCTCAATCTCACACAAATTATCAAGGAACCCACCAGGTACAACCCTAAATCCGTAAAAATGGGCACCCTCATAGATATTATCCTGACCAACTTTCCCTCCAAATATACCTCTGCTGTTTTAAATCAGGATCTCAGCGATCACTGCCTCATTGCCTGCATCCGCTATGGGTCCGCGGTCAAATGACCACCCCTCATCACTGTCTAACGCTCCCTAAAAGACTTATGCAAAAAGGCCTTTCTAATCGACCTGGCCCGGGTATCCTGGAAGGATATTGACCTCATCCCGTCAGTCGAGGATGCCTGGCAGTTCTTTAAAAGTAATTTCCTCACCATCTTAAATATGCATTCCCCTTTCAAAAAATGTAGAACTAAGAACAGATATAGGCCTTGGTTCACTCCAGACCTGACTTCCCTCGACCAGCACAAAAACATCCTGTGGCGGACTGCACTAGCATCGAATAGTCCCTGCGATATGCAACTTTTCAGAGAAGTCAGGAAGCAATACACGCAGTCAGTCAGGAAATCAAAGACTAGCTTTTTCAAACAGAAATTTGTATCCTGTAGCTCTAACTCTAAAAGGTTTTGGGACACTATAAAGTCCATGGAGAATAAGAGCAGCTCCTCCCTGCTGCCCACTGCACTGAGGCTAGGAAACACTATCACCACCGATAAATCTACGATAATCGAAAATTTCAATAAGCATTTCTCTACGGCTGGCCATGTTTTCCTCCCAACCCCGGCCAACAGCTCCGCACCCCCCGCAGCTACTTGTCCAAGCCTCCCCAGCTTCTCCTTCACCCAAATCCAAATAGCAGATGTTCTGAAAGAGCTGCAAAACCTGGACCCGTACAAATCAGCTGGGCTAGACAATCTGGACCCTTTCTTTCTAAAATTATCCGCCGGCATTGTTGCAACCCATATTACCAGTCTGTTCAACCTCTCTATCGTGTCGTCCGAGATCGCTGAAGATTGGAAAGCTGCTGCGGTCACCCCCCTCTTCAAAGGCGGTGACAATCAAGACCCAAACTGTTATAGACCTATATCCATCCTGCCCTGCCTTTCAAAAGTCTTTGAAAGCCAAGTTAATAAACAGTTCACTAACAATTTCCCACCGTACCTTCTCCGCTGTGCAATCCGGTTTCCGAGCTGGTCACGGGTGCACCTCAGCCACGCTCAAGTTACTAAACGATATCATAACTGCCATCGATAAAAGACAGTACTATGCAGCAGTCTTCATCAACCTGGCCAAGGCTTTCGACTCTGTCAATCACCATATTCTTATCGGCAGACTCAACAGCCTTGGTTTCTCAAATGACTGCCTCACCTGGTTCACCAACTACTTCTCAGACAGAGTTCAGTGTGTCAAATCGGAGGGCCTGTTGTCCGGACCTCTGGCAGTCTCTATGGGGGTACCACGGGGTTCAATTCTTGGGCCAACTCTTTTCTCTGTATATATAAACGATGTCGCTCTTGCTGCAGGTGATTGCCTGATCCACCTCTACGCAGACGACACCATTGTGTATACATCTGGCCCTTCTTTGGACACTGTGTTAACTAACCTCCAAACGAGCTTCAATGCCATACAACACTCCTTCTGTGGCCTCCAACTGCTCTTAAACGCTAGTAAAACCAAATGCATGCTTTTCAACCGTTCGCTGCCTGCACCCGCCCGCCCGACTAGCATCACTACCCTGGACGGCTCTGACTATGTGGACAACTACAAATACCTAGGTGTCTGGCTAGACTGTAAACTCACATTCCAGACTCATATTAAACTTCTCCAATCCAAAATTAAATCTAGAATTGGCTTCCTATTTCACAAACAAAGCCTCCTTCACTCATGCCGCCAAACATACCCTCGTAAAACTGACTATCCTACCGATCCTCGACTTCGGCAATGTCATCTACAAAATAGCTTCCAATACTCTACTCAGCAAACTGGATGCAGTCTATCACAGTGCCATCCGTTTTGTCACCAAAGCCCCTTATACCACCCACCACTGCGACCTGTATGCTCTAGTCGGCTGGCCCTCGCTACATATTAGTCGCCAGACCCACTAGCTCCAGGTCATCTATAAGTCTATGCTAGGTAAAGCTCCACCTTATCTCAGCTCACTGGTCACCATAGCAACACCCACCCGTAGCACGCCCTCCAGCAGGTATATCTCACTGGTCACCCCCAAAGCCAACATCTCCTTTGGCCGCCTTTCCTTCCAGTTCTCTGCTGCCAATGACTGGAACGAATTGCAAAAATCGCTGAAGCTGGAGACTTATATTTCCCTTACTAACTTTAAACATCAGCTATCTGAGCAGCTAACCGACCGCTGCAGCTGTACATAGTCCATCTATAAATAGCCCACCCAATCTACCTACCTCATCCCCATATTGTTTTTATTTACTTTTCTGCTCTTTTGCACACCAGTATTTCTACTTGCACATCATCATCTGATCATCTATCACTCCAGTGTTAATCTGCTAAATTGTAATTACTTCACTACTATGGCATATTTATTGCCTTACTTTATTTTTTTTTCTACTGTGTTATTGACTGTACGTTTGTTTATTCTATGTGTAACTCTGTGTTGTTGTTTGTGTCGCGCTGCTTTGCTTTATCTTGGCCAGGTCGCAGTTGTAAATGAGAACTTGTTCTCAACTAGCTTAACTGGTTAAATAAAGGTGAAATAAAAATAAATAAATAAATTACCCATATATCTCCGTTTTGGATAGATAACTCTTCGTGTTGTTGTTGGTTTAGTGTTTTTCCAGTTTTCACAGAAGTGGATCAATGATAGAGGATAAACTGTGGATTTGACAAATGAGGCATTACTTTCAGAGGGCTCACAGATTAAGCAAGTTACTGAAGGCACTGGGCTGTGTTTACATTCAAACACATTGACTGCTGATGTTTGGGTTTATATATTGTATTTCTAATGTTGTTATACTACAGATGCAGTATCTTAATTTGAACTAGTTTCTCACATCATATACACCACCGTTCAAAAGTTTGGGGTCACTTACATATTTCCTTGTTTTTGAAAGAAAATCAAATTTTATTTGTTTATTCACATACACATGGTTAGCAGATGTTAATGCGAGTGTAGCGAAATGCTTGTGCTTCTAGTTCCCGACCGTGCAGTAGTATCTAACAAGTAATCTAACAAATTCACAACAACTACCTTATACACACAAGAGTAAAGGAATGAATACGAGTATGTACATATAAATATATGGATGAGCGATGGCTGACCGGCATAGGCAAGATGCAGTAGATGGTATGGAGTACAGTATATACATTTGATATGAGTATGTCGGATATGTAAACATTATATACAAAATTATTTAAAGTGGCTAGTGATACATTTGTTACATCCAATTCCTATGTTTTAAGTGGCTAGAGGTTTAAGTCAGTATGTTGGCAGCAGCCACTCAATGTCAGTGATGGCTGTTTAACAGTCTGATGGCCTTGAGGTAGAAGCTGTTTTTCAGTCTCTCGGCCCCAGCTTTGATGCACCTGTACTGACCTTGCCTTCTGGATGATAGCGGGGTGAACAGGCAGTGGCTCGGGTGGTTGTTGTCCTTGATGATCTTTTTGGCCTTCCTGTGACATCGGGTGGTGTAGGTGTCCTGAAGGGCAGATAGTTTACCCCCGGTGATGCATTGTGCAGTCCTCACTACCCTCTGGAGAGCCTTACGGTTGTGGGCAGAGCAGTTGCCGTACCAGGCAGTGATACAGCCCGACAGGATGCTCTCGATTGTGCATCTGTAGAAGTTTGTGAGTGATTTTGGTGACAAGCCGAATTTCTTCAGCCTCCTGAGGTTGAAGAGGCGCTGTTGCGCCTTCTTCACCACGCTGTCTGTGTGGGTGGACCAATTCAGTTTATCCGTGATGTGTACGCAGAGGAACTTAAAACTTTCCACCTTCTCCACTACTGTCCCGTCGATGTGGATAGGGGGGTGCTCCCTCTGCTGTTTCCTAAAGTCCACGATCATCTCCTTTGTTTTGTTGACATTGAGTGAGAGGTTATTTTCCTGACACCACACTCCGAGGGCCCTCACCTCCTCCCTGCAGGCCGTCTCGTCGTTGTTGGTAATCAAGCCTACCACTGTAGTGTCGTCAGCAAACTTGATGATTGAGTTGGAGGCGTGCATGGCCACGCAGTCATGGGTAAACAGGGAGTACAGGAGTGGGCTGAGAACGCACCCTTGTGGGGCCCCAGTGTTGAGGATCGGCGGGGTGGAGATGTTGTTTAGCATGTCTAGAACTAGATGGGGTATACCAGCATCTCTGAAACTGGAGACACTTATCTCCCTCAACCGCTTTAAGCACCAGCTGTCAGAGCAGCTCACAGACCACTCACAGACCACATTTTTACCATTCCAGTGTTAAATTGCTATATTGTAATTACTCTGCCACCATGGCCTATTTATTGTCTTACCTTCCTTATCCTACCTCGTTTGCACTCTTTGTATATAGATTTGTTTTTTTTTCTACTGTATTATTGACTGTATGTTTGTTGGGGTATATCAGCATGTCTATAACTAGATGGGGTATATCAGCATGTCTATAACTAGATGGGGTATATCAGCATGTCTATAACTAGATGGGGTATATCAGCATGTCTAGAACTAGATGGGCTATATCAGCATGTCTATAACATGAACTAGATGGGGTATATCAGCATGTCTATAACATGAACTAGATGGGGTATATCAGCATGTCTAGAACTAGATGGGGTATATCAGCATGTCTATAACATGAACTAGATGGGGTATATCAGCATGTCTATAACTAGATGGGGTATATCAGCATGTCTAGAACTAGAAGGGGTATATCAGCATGTCTATAACTAGATGGGGTATTTCAGCATGTCTAGAACTAGATGGGGTATATCAGCATGTCTAGAACTAGATGGGGTATATCAGCATGTCTAGAACTAGATGGGGTATATCAGCATGTCTAGAACTAGATGGGGTATATCAGCATGTCTATAACTAGATGGGGTATATCAGCATGTCTAGAACTAGATGGGGTACATGGAAAGGGAAGTGGCAGGTTGACCAATCGGTTGTACCACCATCTCCATCACATGACTCTTGGGACCAGTCCTGATGTGTTTTCACCTACGGTAACCCTGTTACAACACACACACACACACACACACACACACACACACACACACACACACACACACACACACACACACACACACACACACACACACACACACACACACACACACACACACACACACACACACACACACACACACACACGCACCCAAATAAGAGCAGATTACACGATAAAGAAAAAATAATTCAATATTTATTTGCTGTATAAACATCTTGTGTTGGTTTAACTATACAATACATAGGTTTAACTATCCTTCAACATCAGGAAGTATCAGCTGCCCTGCTGGCAGTGTTATGTACATCATCTTTAATACAGCATACAGCACATATAGAAACAGCTATTGAACGGGTATGAAGCTGTTACAAGATGCATTGTCAAAAAAAAAAAATCCCTGAAAATTCCCTCAGTGAGGTAAGATGCATTGCCTTCAGAAAGAGTTCACACCCCTTGACGTATTCCACATGTTGTTGTGTTACAACCTGAATTTAAAATTGATCAAAAATTTTTTTTTAAATCTCACCCATCTACACACAATGACCCCATAATGACAAAGTCAAAAACATGTTTTTAGAAATTTTAGCATATTTTATTGCAAATGAAATATCTCATTTACATAAGTATTAGCACACCCTTTGGCAGTGATTACAGCTGTGAGTCTTGCTGGGTGAGTCTCTAAGAGCTTTGCACACCTGGATTGTACAATATTTGCACATGATTATTTTTTGTAGTTCTTCAACTTTTTGTCAAGTTGGCTGTCGATCATTGCTTGCACAGCCATATTTTCATGTCTTGTCATAGACTTTCAAACGGATTTATGTCAAAACTGTTTTGGTCATAATGTCACTCGGCCACTCAGGAAACATTCAATGTTGTCTTGGTAAGCAACTCCAGTGTAGATTTGGCCTTGTTTTAGGTTATTGTCCTGCTGAACGGGGAATTCATCTCCCAGTGTCTGGTGGAAAGCAGACTGAACCAGGTTTTCCTCGAGGGTTTTGCCTCCATTCCATTTCTTTTTATTTAAAAAAAAACTCCTTAGTCCTTTCCAGTGACAAGCATACCCATAACATGATGCTTCCACAACCATGCTTGAAAATATGAAGAGTGGTACTCAGTGATGTGTTGTGTTGGCTTTGCCCCAAACATAACGCTTTGTATTCAGGACATAAAGTACATTTATTTTGTCAATTTTCTTTGCAGTTTTACTTTAGTGCCTTGTTGTAAACAGGATGCATATTTTGGAATATTTTTATTCTGTACAGGCTTCCTTCTTTTCACTCTGTTATTTAGGTTAGTATTGTGGAGTAACTTCAGTGTTGTTGATCCATCCTCAGTTTTCTCCTATCACAGCCATTAAACTCTGTAACTGTTTTAAAGTCACCATTGGCCTCATGGTGAAATCCCTGAGCGGTTTCCTTTCTCTCCGGCAACTGAGTTAGGAAGGACGCCTGTATCTTTGTAGTTACTGGGTGTATTGATACACCATCCAAAGTGTAATTAATAACTTCACCATGCTCAAAGGGATATTCAATGTCTGCAGTAGGTGCCCTTCTCTCTAATTCCACTTTGACATTATGGGCTATTGTGTTTAGGCCAGTGACCACAACATCTCAATTTAATCCATTTTAAAATTCGGTCTGTAACACAACAACATGTAGAAAAAGTCAAGGGGTGTGAATACTGTCTGAAGGCCCTGTAAACATTTAGCATTCACTTCAGTTCTTCTTCTCTTTTCCCTGGTCTCTCTCACTCCCTCCATCTCACGGATCCAACACACTCTTAGGTCTATGTCCCAAATTGCACCCTTATTCCCTATATAGTACACTACTTTTGACTAGAGCTGTTTGAAACTTGGTCAAAAGTACTACACTATGTAGGGAAATGCAATTTGGAACGCATGCTTAGTTAACAGGAAGAAGCTACAATAAAATGTCAACAACAAATAAAATACAAATATTCTTGTGTTTTGTCGAATATACAAACGGAGAAAAACACTTCGGGTTTTTCTATCATCGTTACAAAGACACAAACACATGAAGCAGCTTGCAATCAAGGACTTTCTCAAAACAAATTAAAAAGACTTCGGCACTGAAACACATTTCAACCCTAGGGTGTAACGTACGTCTGTGTCCCAAATGGCACCCTGTTCCCTACATAGTGCACTACTTTTGACCAGAGCCCTATGGTGCCGTCGTCAAAAGTAGTGCACTATAAAGTGTGCAATTCGGGACGAAGTGTGATCGACTTGTCCACATTTCCTTATTGTTGTGACTGGGTTCAGACTCCAAATTGATAAAGTCCTATCGAGCATGTAAAATACTCATCATCATCATCTGGAATAATGCTATATATATTATATTTAGGAGAAACAACTTTGCATATCAGCTTTAAGATATAATATATTGAAAGGCCACAGGAATAGACTGATAGGATGGAGCACATTATAAAAACAAAACAAAATCGTTGAAGAAGAAAGACATTTGGATGTAACACAGTAACGAGCTGAGATAGATCCAGACACAATGCTCAGATATAAGTGCAGGATGTCTCCTACTTATTAGCTGCTATGTAGCCTAGTCCCAGATATGTTTGTGTTATCATTCCACTCCATGGCTAAACATAAGACACAAGAGGATAAGGAGTGGAACGTTGGCTCCCAGGCTAGGTGTTGAGATTAATAAGAGCAGTTTGGTGGGTGCTTATATCTGTCCCATTTCACATGTGTGTATTAATGTGTGAATTGGAAATGTGTATTTTTTTTTTAATTTTTTTGCATATCCCAACTCTCCCTGAGACACCCCCAGAGAGTTGGGTCACGGCCATGGTCTGCCGTTATTAACAGCGACCCTGGAGCAATTAGGGGTAAAGTGCTCAAGGGTACATCGACAGATCGTTCGCCTCGTCGGCTCGGGGGTTTGAACTAACGACCTTTCTGTTACTGGCCCAACGCTCTTACTGCAAGGCTACCTACCACCGTATTAGCCTGGGTGCCAGTCTGTTTTTGCTTTGTAGAAAAACAAATTTGTCTGGCTTGACAATGGAGTTGGTGCAACAGGTTTCCCTGTGCTTGCCTAACAGTATAGATTTCTTCCTCACACGGCCTCAGCTGGGGAGTAACGTTACGAAGCTCACTCCGTCACGTTGGCAAGATAACGTACAGATGTGGGACCCAGGCTAGCAAACCAAAGGAAGCCCTGTACTTTGGACAACCCCACGATGAAGGAAAGGTAGCTTCGGTCCCAACGCTCCGGGGTGACGTTTTCCCCCCAGGTCTAGAATCAGCTTTCCCTACCCAAATCCTAACCTTAAACATTAGTGGAGACAATGCTAAACTGACACAAGATCAGCGTTTAGGGTTCACCCTACAGAAAGAATCTAAGCAGTCAGCGATACAGCTGTATGCTCTATTTACGTATAGAATTATAATTCTATAATTATTATTATTATCGTGAAAAACAGAGTAACACAAAAAAAATGTATAAAATACTGTTGAAATTACAGAGTAAAACAACCTCACCTGAAGACCCGTTAAAGACAATGGCCGTGACCCAAATGGCAACCTATTCCCTATATAGCGCACTACTTTTGACCACAGTAGAGCACTAGAGGAGTGCACTTTATAGGGAATAGGGTGCTATTAGTTGTCCGTCATTACATGTAGATTTTGATTTACATTATCATTAAAAGAACAATTTTTTTTTTTTTTTTGTACAACGATATTTCTAAAGTGAGATACAAAGAGTATTGAACAGTCAGCAATATAGGAAAAAGTTGTATTATAAGGTTATAGAATAAGGCTAGCATAAAAACAACCCATTTGCGCTCCATTTGGACCAGTCTCATGTAACAATGTCACAAAAAGGTGTCCAGGAACTTTCCCAACATTCCCAAGGTTTTCCAGAATTCCTTGTTGGAGATTCACGTAAATCAGGAGCAAAATAAACAGGAAATCCAGGAATCCTCCAACCAGGATTTCAGGAAAAACCTTGGGAATGTTGGGAACAGAAATGTCCAACCCTAGTCAGAAATCCTCCTGGCTACATACTGTTTTGCTGCTGTATGTTATCAGCTACAGCTTATAACTCGTTGTAAGATAACCTCTCTATACTTGACAGACAGCAGTAATAGTAGTTAAAAACAGTTCTCGTTGTCCGACTTCCAACTGGTAAAGAAACAACATCCAACAAACTCCCAAATAGCCTGGCATCAGTCTGTTTGTGCTATCATTCCAGCTTGTCATTCCAGCTTGTCATGCCAAACAAGAGGCAAGGAGTGGAATGATATTGCACAAATAGACTGGTACACGGGCCACCTCCCAACCCCTTCCTCGGGTAGTCACCTGCACACCACTGTTGGACAGAACACAGTAGATTGCTCATGAACATAACATAATATATCATTTACCTTATATTTTATTCATAATGTAATAATTTAGTGTAATGTAATATAATATTCATAATATCGCCAAGGCTTGCGGGGTGAATCGTCCCAGGATTAAATCTCTCTCTTGGAGGAAGTGAGGTTCTTTGCTGAGACAAACAGATCCCAAAAATGGCACCCTAATTCACTATGTATTCCACTAGTTTTGACCAGAGCCTTATGGGTCCTAGTCAAAAGTAGTGCACTATATAGGGAATATGGTGCCATTTGGGATTCAGACCATCTTTCATATGCAGTTAAGGAACAATAAGCTTCACCCAGCCAGTCCCAGCCCCACAGCATGGTCAGACCAGCTGCAGGAGAAGGACTGCCTCTACACCACACCATCTCTGTGCTAGTCTCTCCCTCTCTCCCTCTCTCCCCTTCTCTTTGAACGCATCTTTCTCTGGAGTACTAGTTTATGTGCCTAGAAGTGATAGGCTTCACCACTGTGCAAACTGCATTAGATCATCGTTACAAACATAGAAAAAAAATAAACTACAAAAAAAAAAACCAGAATATTATGAAAAGTAATTTTCTCTTGGTCTGTTTTCTCTTTAGTTATAGAGTCTCCTTCCGATGTTCTAGTGCTTCTGTTTCTGGTTCTGGACAGGTACGATTCTCGTAGTAGTAGGAGACATACAGTATGTCCATACATTTGTGCCTAAATTTATACAAATACACAAATGCATGTAGACATACAGTAGTACTTGTACGTGTTATATTCATCACTTGAACATACTTGTGTTTGTGTTAAAAAATATCTTTTGTTTAAAAAAATCCAACCCTACATTCAGTAGAGTGAGATCACCTCCATAAGGGTGACCCCCAGACACTGCAACACATTGGCATCACCTTCATCATTCAGTAGAGTGAGATCACCTCCATAACGGTGACTCCCAGAGAAGACAACACATTGGCACCATTATCATCAGGAGGTCGTCGTCCAAGAGGACAACAATAAATGAATGACTGCAGCAGATACACAATTAGTTTTCTGTCTTTGTATGACACTCTGTGTTCTGTTCTTCTCTGTTCTGCTCGTCTCTGTTCTTCTCTGTTCTTCTCTGTTCTTCTCTGTTCTTCTCTGTTCTGCTCTTCTCTGTTCTGTTCTTCTATGTTCTGTTCTGTTCTGTTCTGTTCTACAGCGTAGCATGTTCTCAGTCTACTCCTAGGACTTCTTCTTACCTTTTAGACAAAAAAAAACAGGCTGTTCCAAAGGCAAGACGACAAGCTTCGCAAACCACTGAGGAGAGGAGACAGGGCTTCTTCCTCTTCCTGTCTACCCTCTAAGAGACCAACAGAGCTCTACAAGCCAAGCAAACTTCCATTTGGCCTCTGATCTGTCCCTGTCCATGCACCGTCAGTCCACCGTCCCAGGCTATACGCTGTCAAAGCCAGCCAGCCAATCTCTGAAGAGAAGATAAAAACATTCACATCCAAGATGGCCGCTCAAGTCCCGCCCCCCCCACCCACCCCTTCATGTAGATTCCAGCGTGTCGAGCTGGAACACGTTGTGATTGGTTGGCGTGGTGAAAAACAGTTGGTCATTGGTGGAGGAGCGGTTGTCACACGGGCTATTGAGCCCCAATGTTCTCTCAAAGTCCAAGAGCTGACCCATGAAGTTGAAGTTGGGCGAGATGTTGGACTTCTTCTGTTTCACAAAGTCGTACGCGTCGTTGAGCGACAGGTTGAGCTTCTGCATCAGGTAGGCTACGGTTACCGTTACCGAGCGACTGATCCCTGCCAGGCAGTGCACCAGGATACCACACTTTTTGGAACGAGCTTCGTCTGGAGGGGTAGAGAAAAGATAGAATAACAGATTAGTTTTATGTGTTTGAGACGCAACACAGTTTAGAGTTATACCAACTACACCTCTCTGGGTTCTGGAGTTTATAATGAGAGAACAGCTACACCAACTACACCTCTCTGGGTTCTGGAGTTTATAATGAGAGAACAGCTACACCAACTACACCTCTCTGGGTTCTGGAGTTTATAATGAGAGAACAGCTACACCAACTACACCTTTCTGGGTTCTGGAGTTTATAATGAGAGAACAGCTACACCAACTACACCTCTCTGGGTTCTGGAGTTTATAATGAGAGAACAGCTATACCAACTACACCTCTTTGGGTTCTGGAGTTTATAATGAGAGAACAGCTACACCAACTACACCTCTCTGGGTTCTGGAGTTTATAATGAGAGAACAGCTACACCAACTACACCTCTCTGGGTTCTGGAGTTTATAATGAGAGAACAGCTACACCAACTACACCTCTCTGGGTTCTGGAGTTTATAATGAGAGAACAGCTACACCAACTACACCTCTCTGGGTTCTGGAGTTTATAATGAGAGAACAGCTACACCAACTACACCTCTCTGGGTTCTGGAGTTTATAATGAGAGAACAGCTATACCAACTACACCTCTCTGGGTTCTGGAGTTTATAATGAGAGAACAGCTACACCAACTACACCTCTCTGGGTTCTGGAGGTTATAATGAGAGAACAGCTACACCAACTACACCTCTCTGGGTTCTGGAGTTTATAATGAGAGAACAGCTACACCAACTACACCTCTCTGGGTTCTGGAGTTTATAATGAGAGAACAGCTACACCAACTACACCTCTCTGGGTTCTGGAGTTTATAATGAGAGAACAGCTACACCTCTCTGGGTTCTGGAGTTTATAATGAGAGAACAGCTACACCAACTACACCTCTCTGGGTTCTGGAGTTTATAATGAGAGAACATGGTAACACTTTACTTGGCATCCAGCATCATAACACGTTATGACCTTGTCATAACACTGTATGTCGTAACAGCTGTCATAACACTGTCATGACCCATATATTTACACCTGTTGTGACATATACTGAACCAAAATATAAACGCAACATGCAACAATTTCAAAGATGTTATTGAGTTACAGTTCATATAAGGAAATCAGTCCATTGAAATAAATTCATTAGGCACTAATCTATGGATTTCACATGACTGGGCAGGGGCGCAGCCATGGGTGGGCCTGGGAGGGCATAGGCCCACCCACTGGGGAGCCAGGATCAGCCAATCAGAATGAGTTTTTCCCCACAAAAGGGCTTTAATACAGACAGAAATACTCCTCAGTTTCATCAGCTGTCCGGGTGGCTGGTCTCAGACGATCCCGCAGGTGAAGAAGCCGGATGTGGAGGTCCTGGGTTGGCGTGGTTACACGTGGTCTGCAGTTGTGAGGCTGGTTGGACTTACTGCCAAATTCTCTAAAACGAGATGTAGTTGGCTTATGGCAGAGAAAATACCATTAAATTCTATGGCAGCAGCTCTGGTGGACATTCCTGCAGTCAGCATGCCCTTTGAACGCTCCCTCAACACTTGAGACACCTGTGGCGTTGTGTTGTTGTGACAAAACTGCACATTTTAGAGTGGCCTTTAATTGTCCCCAGTACAAGGTGCACCTGTGTAATAATCATGCTGTTTAATAAGCTTCTTGACATGCCACACTTATCAGGTGAATGGATTATCTTGGCAAAGGTGAAATGCTCACTAACTGGGATGTAAACAAATTGATGCACTAAATTTGAGAGAAATATAAGCTTTGTGTGCGTCTGGAATTTCTTTAGGATCTTTTATTTCAGCTCATGAAACAAGGGACCGACACTTTACAGGTTGTGTTTATATTTTGTTCAGTATACATTGCGTTATTTTATGGCTGGTTATGACACCTACATAAGAGTGTCAAAACCCACATTTATTCGAATCTATTTTTTTTTCCCCTGACAAGAAGTTTCCTTTCGTTTGAAAGTTTGGAGCAGTGGAAACGTCATCTCTGGAGTGATGAATCACGCTTCACCAACTGGCAGTCCAACGGACTAATCTGGGTTTGGAGGATGCCAGGAGAACGCTTCCTGCCCCAATGCATAGTGACAACTGTAAAGTTTGGTGGAGGAGGAATAATGGTCTGGGGCTGTTCTTCATGGTTCGGGCCCATTAGTTCCAGGGAAGGGAAATACCAACGCTACAGCATACATGGACATTCTAGACGATTCTATGCTTTCAACTTAGTGGCTAATGTTGTAATTAAGTTTGGTGAAGGCAATTTCCTGTTTCAGCATGACAATGCCCCTGTGCACAAAGCGAGGTCCATAAAGAAATTATTTGTCGAGATCGGTGTGGAAGAACTTGACCGGCCAGCACAGAGCCCTGACCTCAACCCCCATCGAACACCTCACTAATGCTGCTACCACCACTCTCGGAGATCGACCAAGAACCTTAAATACTTCCTGACGCTGACTTGATCCTTTCACGTCATAGTGTATTTCTTAAATATGGCACTTTCAAAACAAACAAGGCATCGGACATTCCAGAGCCAAAGAAAAACTCCACATTCCCATGAAGCTGAAGAGGGGAAAACCCTGGATATTCCTTGGGGATGGGAGGAGGAACATCTAGTAGACTGATCACTGAAATACTGAAACTAACGTCAAATCGTCTGGTCTGAAATACAGAAACTATCGTCAAATATTCTGATCTGAAACACTGATACTAAAAATAAATAGTCTAAGCTGAAATACCGAAATAGTCTAATCTTAAATACTAAAACTAACAACAAATCATCTGATGTGAAATACTGTTGTTGTGACAAAAAACTAAAATAATCTGATCTGAAATACTGAATTGTATTATGAAACTGCACATAACACCTCTAAGCAAAGCTCTCTGTTATTATCCCTTGTGGATAGTCGTGACTCAACTGTCGTGACTAACCAGTAGCCCTACACTGTGTAGTGTGATTCTCAACAGTCAAGAATATCGTCTTGGGTTTTCTATTGATACTGCAAATACGAGGTGAAAACGAGTCTATATTGGTAGACATTGTGTTGTGTCTCTGAGTAAGTGAAGAAAAACTCTCTGAAACGAGAGCTAATACAGGGATGCATCTCAAATAGCACCCTATTCTCTATATAGTGCACTACTTTAGACCAGGGCCCTATTCCCTATATAGTGCACTACTTTAGACCAGGGCCCTATTCCCTATATAGTGCACTACTTTAGACCAGGGCCCTATTCCCTATATAGAGCACTACTTTAGACCAGAGCCCTATTCTCTATATAGTGCACTACTTTAGACCAGGGCCCATAGGTAATAGTGTAGCATTTGGGACACATCCCAGGCGTGACCATGAATGGGGAAGGAGGATATTAATAAACCTGTCTTGGATGTGGTGTAAGCTTCCAAAGCCTTTTCTCTCCTGCTATATATCGCTGTGACTTTCACGTTGACGTTCACTGGTATCCAACTTTACAATAGAAGTGATTGTTGTTTTAACCCAAGTTGTTCTTAATGAAGAGACAACTTGTCATCACCAACAAACAAAAAAAGAGGCAGAACGTGGAATTTGAGAACATCTCAACTTTTTCAGCTGGATTTTAATTTCTTCTTCTTGGACGACAGATGAAGATTAACTATCTAGCGAAATCTCGTGCAATGACATGTTGTACATGGAACCTGACAAATAACAAGGAGACCCATAATGGTCACGCAGCTTAAATAGGCTTCATAAAGCCTTCATAAACACTACAAAAATGTGTTACAACTCATCTATAACCGTATGTCATGCTTTATAAAGGTTTCATAAATGTGGCATAACCGTGTGATATTACCCACTATGTCAAATATGAAAAACCTGTGCTTTATAAAGGGTGGCATAAGCATCGCTTAGTAAAGGCCTTATAAATCATTAAATGAATTTATAACCCTGTCATTCATCTTGGTAGAGCATTGCAATGGCAGGATATTGAATTAAAATTCCCGAGACCAACCATAAGTAAAAATGTATTCACGGCATGACTAAGTTGTTTTGGATAAAAGCGTCTGCGAAATTGTATAAATTATATTATATTACTCTAAACCCTTTCTAGGATTGCACAACCTCTTTCCATCTTGGGTGCATAGTCAATATTGGACCTGACCTCAACTTCCCCCACAATGCTGTGCGGCAGGATGACACACACTCTAAAGTGCAGGAAAGGAAGACCCAGTTCCCTTTGCTACAGAGGATAAGTTCATGAGAGTTATCGGCCTCAGAAATTGCAGCCCAAATAAATGCTTCAGAGAGTTCAAGTAACAGACACAACTCAACATCAACTGTTCAGAGAAGACTGCGTGAATCAGGCCTTCATGGTCGAATTGCTGCAAAGAAACCACTACTACAGGACACCAATAAGAAGTGACTTGCTTGGGCCAAGAAACACATGCAATGGACATTAGACCGGTGGAAATCTGTCCTTTGGTCTGATGAGTCCAAATTTGAGATTTTTGGTTCCAACCGCCGTGTCTTTGTGAGACGCAGAGTAGGTGAACGGATGATCTCAGCATGTCTGGTTCCCACTGTGAAGCATGGAGGAGGAGGTGTGACGTTGCTTTGCTGGTGACACTGTCTGTGATTTATTTAGAATTCAAGGCACACAACCAGCATGGCTACCACAACATTATGCAGCGATATGCCATCCCATCTGGGACTATCATTTGTTTTTCAACAGGACAATGACCCAACACACCTCCAGGCTGTGTAAGGGCTATTTGACCCCCGAGAAAGAGAGCCTTGATGAGATTATGTTCTGTACATTCAGCCTTCTTGAGGTTTTTATCTTCTGACTGAAGGCTAGTAGCCATGTCAGACAACCACATTACGGAAATGGAATAAGGTAATGTAGTAAGGTAATGGAATAGACGTGTGGACTCTTAGACAACAATAGCAAGAGGTCTTTGCCATCTCTGTGTTACAGTAGACGAAAAAGCTGGCATCAACCAAACAACCCTAACCTCTGGGTACAGTGGAGGATAACATCCATCATTAAAAACTAAGTCTTCACAATGGTTCGCAAGATGACCTGGCCTCCTTCATTCACAGATTCCCATCTGTAGTATAATGAGTGTGCTAGAAACCTGTAGGCCAACTGTTGATGAGTTAATTAAAGGCCCACTCTGTGATTTGATAATAATATAATCCCGCCAATGACTCAGATCAAGTCATGACTCTTTCATGGTGTGAAATGAGGCGTGTAGCAGGAAATACCACAAACCGCTCAGAAGACATAAATCAACTCAAGAGTTCAATATTGTTCCTTGGAGGGTGAAGCAACGTTTTGTTCCTTGGAGGGTGAAGCAACGTTTTGTTCCTTGGAGGGTGTGGCAACGTTTTGTTCCTTGGAGGGTGAATCAACGTTCTGTTCCTTGGAGGGTAAAGCATAATTTTGTTGCATCTGAGATAGGGCTAGTTAGCTTAAGTTGCTGACTAATAAATCTATATTATATGTTTTGAGTAATATGACCTGTTAATCTACTTATCAATCTAGTATATGTTTTAAGCAATAAGATTTATACTATTTTTAAACTATGTTTAAGGCAATAATAAGATTAATAAGAATAAGATTTATACTATGTTTAAGGCAATAACACCCATTATTGCACTTTTTGATGTATGGGCAGAAGGTAGCCCAGCGAAAGGTTTCTAGTTCGAATCCCCAAGCTGACTAGGTAAAAAACATCTGTCAATGTGCCTTTGAGCAAGGCACTTAACCCTAATTGCTCTTGTAAGGTCCTCTGGATAAGAATGTCTGCTAAATGACAAAGTTTTTTTTTTTTTTATATAATAATATATGTATAAATCTATATGTTTTAAGCTAAAATATGTTTATTGCACTTATAAATCAAATCAAATAAGCAATAAGACAGCTTGTTTGACTCATCCTTCAATAGATATGAGGCACAATAAACGTTTGATTCATCTATTGATGCCTAATTTAGTGTTATATTAATAGTTATATAACCTGAATGTTGGTGAAATGACAGCTAGGACACACAGGCCCTGTCTAGACTTGACAGTTCGTGCAGCTTTAGCATTCTGATCTTAGAGTTCTGATCTTGGCATTCTGAACACGTCATGCATCTACACCTACATTAAATGTGTCTACCGTGTCCACAGTGTGTCCTGATTCCCTTTTCCAGCGCTATATTCAAATGCCAGTATCCATTCTACAAACGGTGGAATAAGAAAAATATGATAATAAACACCACAACTGATGGCAGTAGCTAACTACTGTAGCTAACTAGCCAGCTAACTACGGTAGCTAACTAGCCAGCTAACTACGGTAGCTAACTAGCCAGCTAACTACGGTAGCTAACTAGCCAGCTAACTACGGTAGCTAACTAGCCAGCTAACTACTGTAGCTAACTAGCTAGCTAACTGCTGTAACTAACTAGCCAGATAACTACTGTAACTAACTAGCCAGCTAACTACTGTAACCTACTAGCCAGCTAACTACTGTAGTTAACTAGCCAGCTAACTACTGCAACTAACTAGCCAGCTAACTACTGTAACTAACTAGCCAGCAAGCAATACTAAATGGATTGGAAAACATTGTTAGCATAACTCTAGCCAAACAAAACATATTTTAATAAATAATATCTAACTGGCTAGCATTTATGAGGCCAGCAAACACTTCCAGACTGAGGAGTAATCCAAACACAACGCATTCCTGACCACCTCTTGAAGTGGTCAGCCAGATCTGAACAAAATCAGACCACAAAGTGACTTCTGTGCATCTAGACCTGTCTTTACAATGTGATCTTTGTATTCTGATAGCAGAAGTCACATGTAAGTGTCAAGTTTAGACACGGCCACAGTTCTCTGATTAATCAAATATGAAATGGGTTCATGAGATGTTACGAAGACGAAAATCCCAAAACAACACTTTAAAATACAGTAAACTCCCATCTGAGCTGTAAAAGACTGTAAACTCCATCTGATCTGTAAAAGACTATAAACTCCATCTGATCTGTAAAAGACTGTAAACTCCAACTGATCTGTAAAAGACAGTAAACTCCAACTGATCTGTAAAAGACAGTAAACTCCAACTGATCTGTAAAAGACTAAACACAAACTGATCTGTAAAAGACAGTAAACACAAACTGATCTGTAAAAGACAGTAAACTCCCACTGATTTGTAAAAGACTGTAAACTCCAAATTATCTGTAAAAGACAGTAAACTCCACCTGATTTGTAAAAGACAGTAAACTCCAACTGATTTGTAAAATACTAAACTCCAACTGATCTGTAAAAGACAGTAAACTCCCACTGATTTGTAAAAGACAGTAAACTCCAACTGATCTGTAAAAAACAGTAAACTCCACCTGATTTGTAAAAGACAGTAAACTCCAACTGATCTGTAAAAGACAAAACTCCACCTGATTTGTAAAGACTAAACTCCAACTGATCTGTAAAAGACAGTAAACTCCAACTGATCTGTAAAAGACAGTAAACGCCCACTGATTTGTAAAAGACAGTAAACTCCAACTGATTTGTAAAAGACAGTAAACTCCAACTGATCTGTAAAAGACAAAACTCCACCTGATTTGTAAAAGACAGTAAACTCCAACTGATCTGTAAAAGACAGTAAACTCCAACTGATCTGTAACAGACAGTAAACGCCCACTGATTTGTAAAAGACAGTAAACTCCAACTGATCTGTAAAAGACAGTAAACTCCACCTGATTTGTAAAAGACAGTAAACTCCAACTGATCTGTAAAAGACAGTAAACTCCAACTGATCTGTAAAAGACAAAACTCCACCTGATCTGTAAAAGACAAAACTCCAACTGATCTGTAAAAGACTAAACTCAAACTGGTCTGTAAAAGACTGTAAACTCCAACTGATCTGTAAAAGACTGTACACTCCAACTTATCTGTAAAAGACTAAACACCAATTGATCTGTAAAAGACTGTAAACTCCAACGGATCTGTAAAAGACTGTAAACTCCAGCTGATCTGTAAAAGACTGTAAACTCCAACTGATCTGTAAAAGACTGTAAAGTCCCACTGATTTGTAAAAGACTGTAAACTCCAACTTATCTGTAAAAGACAGTAAACTCCACCTGATTTTTAAAAGACAGTAAACTCCAACTGATCTGAAAAAGACAAAACTCCAACTGATTTGTAAAAGACTAAACTCCAACTGATCTGTAAAAGACAGTAAACTCCAACTTATCTGTAAAAGACAAAACTCCAACTGATCTGTAAAAGACAGTAAACTCCAACTTATCTGTAAAAGACTAAACTCCAACTTATCTGTAAAAGACAGTAAACTCCCACTGATTTGTAAAAGACCGTAAACTCCAAATGATCTGTAAAAGACCGTAAACTCCACCTGATTTGTAAAAGACAGTAAACTCCAACTGATTTGTAAAAGACTAAACTCCAACTGATCTGTAAAAGACAGTAAACTCCCACTGATTTGTAAAATACAGTAAGCTCCAACTGATCTGTAAAAGCCTAAACTCCAACCGATCTGTAAAAGACAGTATACTCCAACTGATCTGTAAAAGACAAAACTCCAACTGATCTGTAAAAGACTGTAAAGTCCCACTGATTTGTAAAAGACTGGAAACTCCAACTGATCTGTAAAAGACAGTAAACTCCACCTGATTTGTAAAAGACAGTAAACTCCAACTGATCTGTAAAAGACAGTAAACTCCAACTGATCTGTAAAAGACATTAAACTCCAACTGATCTGTAAAAGACAAAACTCCAACTGATCTGTAAAAGACAGTAAACTCCAACTGATCTGTAAAAGACAAAACTCCACCTGATTTGTAAAAGACTAAACTCCAACTGATCTGTAAAAGACAGTAAACTCCAACTGATCTGTAAAAGACATTAAACTCCAACTGATCTGTAAAAGACAAAACTCCAACTGATCTGTAAAAGACAGTAAACTCCAACTGATCTGTAAAAGACTAAACTCCAACTGGTCTGTAAAAGACAGTAAACTCCAACTGATCTGTAAAATACTGTAAACTCCATCTGATCTGTAAAAGACTGTAAACTCCAACTGATCTGTAAAATACTGTAAACTCCAGCTGATCTGTAAAAGACTGTAAACTCCAACTGATCTGTAAAAGACTGTAAACTCCAACTTATCTGTAAAAGACTAAACTCCAACTGATCTGTAAAAGACTGTAAACCCCAACTGATCTGTAAAAGACTGTAAACCCCAACTGATCTGTAAAAGACTGTAAACTCCAGCTGATCTGTAAAAGACTGTAAACTCCAACTGATCTGTAAAAGACTGTAAACTCCAACTGATCTGTAAAAGACTAAACTCCAACTGATCTGTAAAAGACAGTAAACTCCAACTGATCTGTAAAAGACCGTAAACTCCAACTGATCTGTAAAAGACAGTAAACTCCAACTGATCTGTAAAAGACCGTAAACTCCAACTGATCTGTAAAAGACTGTAAACGCCAACTGATCTGCAAAAGCATCCAAATGAGGCCACTTAAACTCACCAATGAAGGAAATGGCCTCTGGGAAAAACTGTGAGAGATTTTGGCTCCAGTGATCGGAGATGGGGATCTGTTTGTACTTGAAGTCTCCGTCATGTTCAAACATGTTGGGCAGGTTGGGCGTGACGTTGAGGATGTACTTGATGTTATACTTCCCCAGGACGTCCAGGTTGGTGGAGTCTTTGGCACAGCCCAGGTAGAGGTATGGTAAGATCTGGACCGGGAAGGCAGGCTGGTTGTTGGGAAGAGGGCTGCCCTCGGACTCGGTGGCGCTGACCGGTTCCCTGTCCGATGACTCCCCATCAGAACAGTCAGAGCTGATCCTCAACCCGCCCAGACCAAGGACGGAGGCCGGCGGGGAGCTACTGGGGCAGGAGCAGTCCAGGTTGGTCTCACAGTGCTCAGGGTACTCGGTCTGGAACTTGTTGAAGCCACCTGGAAACAACAACAGAGACTAATTAGACTATAATAGAATATAGTAGAGTAAAATAGAATATAACTATTGTCCTGGAAACAACAAAAATACCTAGATGGATCAGAATACAAATATAAAAATTGAATAGAGTAGAATATAGTAGTATAGAATATAGTAGAGTAGAATAAAGTAGAATATAATAAAGTAGAATAGAGTAGAACAGAGTAGAATAGAATACAGTAGAATCGAGTAGAATAGAGTAGAACAGAATAGAATAGAATACAGTAGAATATATTGCAGTAGAATCGAACGGAGTAGAATATAATACAATAGAGTAGAATAGAAAATAGTAGAAACAAATAGAACCCCTGAAAACATAGGTAATACAGAGATTGGTCAGAATCACAATATGAGAAAGATTGTGTGACATGTTGTCATTTCACCTGTTCAAAAAAGTACAATACAGAGAAATGAAATTAGGAGCATAGAATACAACTTTATTGTCCAATGTGAAAGTCATCTCTGAGTGATCAAGGGTTTTCATTTCATCTACTCCATTAGTACTGAGATGTGAGATGTTGTTGTCATGTTGTGTCGCTACCATGCTGTGTTGTCGTCTTAGTTCTCTCTTTATGTAGTGCTGTGTTGTCTCTCTTGTCGTGATGTGTGTTTTGTCCTATATTTATATTGTATTTAAAAAATAAAATAATCCCAAGCCCCCCCCCCGTCCCGGCAGGAGGCCTTTTGCCTTTTGGTAGGTCGTCATTGTAAATAAGAATTTTGTTCTTAACTGACTTGCCTAGTTAAATAAATATTAAATTAAAAAATTAAAAAGTTGTGTGTGTGTGTACACAGCATATACCTATTCAGAGTGATGAAATAAAAGTGCGCTGTGCCAACTCAAACAACCAGCTACTATGTATATGTGCCAGACAGGAACAGGATATGGGCCTACATCCTATTTTACATGGTCAAATACATTTATACTGATATATTATCACATTACATCCTATAAACACAATAATAAACCCATCTCATACACTGATGTTTTTTTAGTAATGTCAATACTGTACATCCCATGTTTCCACTCCTTCAATAAAAAATGCTGCATTCTTTGTTGTTGCCTGTGCTACAGACAGCTGTACGATCCGTTAATATAGGACTAGTAAAGGCCCAGTGCATTACTTTTGTGAAAACTAAGTTTTTTCTAAAACATGTTTTTTTTTTTGGGGGGTTCAGGGGTGCGGAAGAACTCTCTGCACCCCTACTTCCTGCGGGTATGTGTCCAGTAACTTACCGCTGATCTGATCTAAGTGACAGGGTCATAAAGGGTTATTACCATTTTCATAGTGACAAGATAAACCAATGATCAGGATTGTAATGATTCTATAATATTCTGAATAGGTTGTAGGTCTTCTCTCTATAGCCTACTGTAACAGGGTTGGTTATGTTTCCACTCGCCACTGCAGAAATATGTCCTCGATGTTAATGTATTTCCAATGAGTTGGTTGAATTTACATATCAATAAGGGTGTTATGCCATTGGTTATGCCTGCAGATAGGGGGGAGATCGTGAACGTCAATTCTTCTCAGTCTGATATTTCTATGCAAGCGGTAGGTCACGTTCTGAAATACTATATTCTATTTTCATATTTACAATGTGTACGAGTTCACTGTGTACATGTCCTTGATGTGTATGATATGATACCTGTTAGATATTGGGGGCATCCTGGGATGTACTTTTGGATGTTATTGCTGTAGGAGTGAGTTATCCAGCATGCTCTCGTTGTAATCGGCAAATTAGCTCCCTGCCGATGCAGTTATGTCCATACGAAGGGAAGAAACACGAATTTACAGCCGTCAACATACCGGTGTCCTGCACATCTAATGTGCGTCCTTGTGTTTATCGTCAGAATAAACACCAATCAACTGGGCCCGCTGGCTGGACCCAGTCCTTTCTTTAAAATCAACAACGCAAGAGAGTTACAAAGTACAATCCCATCTGTTACACTGCTGCCGAGACATGTGTTACATTAGTAGCTAGTCTCAGCAACAGCAGGTTCCTGAATATCACACAGGCAATCCGAAACATGTTTTGGAATATTTATCCTCAAGTACTATTCCTTTCCTACACACGTGAGATAAGACATGAATAGGCCAGTGGCAAGAATGGTGTTGATTGTGTGGCAAAAAAATAATACGTGTATTGTTTCTATAGCCCAGACTAGTTTCAGACAGCACACAGAGCAGCAATAGTTGGTGTTCTGTTCATTCATGAAATGCTCGTCTTTTCCTGAAGAAGCCTCGGACAAAATGGCGGAGACATTGTAGAACATTTAATTGAAAACATATTTGTTTTGGCCAACATTCTTTCAAAGTTAAAACCCCTCAAATAATTCATATAACATATTTACTCTATTAGATGAACAATAGAACATGGGGTTGAAATACTATTATTCTTCACTACTGTCACGGTGTGGGAAATAAGCGACTCTTTGACAATTGAAATAAGTTATTTTCACGACTGCTTATTCTTTGTAGGCTGTCGTAAAAGGGGAATAAACATCGAGATAAATATTATTGGTTTGATTATCTTGAAGCACTTGAGGAAAATATAAGCCTGTATTTATTTATTTTACACATTGTTACATAGGAACCGTGGCTGCCTTCCGTTGACTTTTCATTTAGACAACACATATTTTACAACTTTAATATGATACAGAATACAATCAAATAGCCACTCCATAGTCGATAATAACGTTGTAGTGAGAGGGAAACGAATGGATACATAGTTGCGTTCCGCTGCCTTGACTTAGCTACAATGTAACTTTGCGCTCTAGTCCCATTTGTGTAACTGTTTCATTAGACAAGTAGTCTACCTAGTCTCTAAACTCGGACACGTAGGAATAGAATATACATTGTGCTATAGTCGTTTTTGTTGACAAGTAGCCTGGTCTCTAGACGTTGAAAATGTACTAGAAAATAAAATACGAGAACATAAAAAAATCTAAGATCGAAGAAGTTCATTCTCACCTTCCAGGTAGAAAGCCTTACAACCTTCATCTCGGAGCTTTTGCAACAGCAAGCCGAGAACAGAGCTCGCAACCCCGGTCTCCTGCCAGTCCGTAGTGGCCTCGTCATAGAGAAGAACCAAGTCTGTCTTGCACCGCTTCACGAATTTCTCCTTATCCTCGTTGTTGGGGATGATGGACCGGATCGGTAGATTCCCCTTCTTCAGTCTCCGCAGCATCAAACCGGGGATCGTCAGGTTGATGGCCGACTCAATGTGCGACGATTCGTAAAGCTCGTGAGACCGGCAGTCCAGCAGCAGTAGCGCGCTCACCCCGAGCCCGGACTCCAGTTCTTCTTGAAGCCATTCCACACTTTTACTCGACATAATCTCTGTCACGTCCCGGGAACCGTTCCAAAGATTAATTTTCATTAGGGAAATGTGGAGATGGCTCTTTGCAGTAACATGAGGGGGAATACAAATCACGGCGCTAAACTTCTACTGCTGTGGATATGGACAGAACCGAGTCCGCTCTGATCACTTTCGTCCACCGATACAGCAGCACCGCTGCTCGCCAAGGCTGGTAGACGGAATGAACACACCACCAGGCTTGAACACATTAAGGATATTTTATTTCAGTCCGTTGGCTAGAAATTATGCTGGGTTCATTCAGATGTCGTCGACGTCCAGTTGACACTGCGGTCTTTTAGCGGTCCTTTAATGAAAATGACCTATATCGCGTTATTATATAAATCTGATGTAAATGTGGATTCCGGATAAATCGCAGCTATAGCACATCATTTTTTTTTTTTTACATGTTTGCCATTCGACCGCCTCCCGTGTGTTATTTCCAGTAAACGCTGTGACAAGCAGGCTGAACTAAAAGGGGTTTGCAGACAGTAGGCATGTCACTGGAGGAGGAGCTGGGCAACCGTTAAAGACGTAGCATACGGCATGGGAAAGGCTTTTGCTTTCAGACATCATATCCCTCTCTCTCACCAACTTGGACAGCAACAAATGGCCTAAAATATTACACTGATAATTCATTCAACCCTGTCGGATTCCTAGGGGGGAAACATAGTCTATCAAATCAAATGTTATTTGTCACATACACACGGTTAGCAGATGTTAATGCGAGTGTAGTGAAATGATTGTGCTTCTAGTTCCGACCATGCAGTAGTATCTAATAAGTAATCTAACAATTTCACAACAACTACCTTATACACACAAGAGTAAAGGAATGAATACGAGTATGTACATATAAAATGCGTAATTTACGTAATTGCGTCTAGACACCTTTAGGGCGACCTCTGGCACATAGGACATATGCCATGCCAATTCATAGGAGTAAAGCCATCGCACTATAACAATACAAATAGTCCGAACCATACTCCTTCTAAACGTCCACATAGATGCTTTTCAATATAGAGATTTTAGAAACTAAGGACAACGCATAATGCTCTATCGGTGGCTAGAGAAGACTCAGATGCAGCCGGTTCCTCTTTAACAGATCTGCCCCCCCTCTCAGTCTTTCACCCTCCCAACCTGAAGAGAACATTCATTATGAATGGACCGCCCCTCGATTGGAAAAAATATCTCACGGTTGATAAAGCCCGATGATAAAATCTGACTGAAATTAACCTGTAGTTGATCACAAGCACAAGACGTGTTGTCATCTGTTCCACATTAAGGGTCTCTATTCTAATCGATATCTATTACATTATGTTATATTCTATCCTATTTCATTCTATGGTATTATAATCTAATCTATTACATTCTATTCCATTTCATTCTATTCTATGGTATTCTATTCTAATCTATTACATTATATTCCATCCTATTCTATTTCATTCTATGGTATTATAATCTAATCTATTACATTATATTCCATCCTATTCTATTTCATCCTATGGTATTATAATCTAATCTATTACATTCTATTCTATGGTATTCTAATCGAATCTATTACATTATATTATATTCCATCCTATTCTATGGTATTATAATCTAATCTATTCCATTCTATTCTAATCTATTACGTTATATTAAATTAGACTTGGCTAGTTAAATAAAGGTTAAATAAATTCAATAAATACAAATATTATATTACATTCTATTCTATTTAATTCCATTCTATGGTATTCTATTCTAAACGGAATACCATAGAAGTTACATAATTGACAAGTACAGTCAGTGGTTTTACTGGCCTACTCTTTTGGACAGCTAAGTAGGATATTTGCACAGTTGTACATGGTGTGTGTGTGTGTATGTGTTGGACAGTTATGTGACATAGATGTACAGTTGGAGCCTACATCCACTGGTGGAGAGAGAAACTGTAGGTTTCCACACACACACACACACACACACACACACACACACACACACACACACACACACACACACACACACACACACACACACACACACACACACACACACACACACACACACACAGCTGCAGGACAGAAGGCGTAGAGACCCACTGACAGCAGACAATGTCTCTTTATCCCTACAGTCCCAATGACTTACAGTTACTTCAGACTCTCTGACAGCAAGCTCTTGTGTTTCCATCCCTCTCATCACAAACCCCCCACATGAACAATAAGTTACAGACCTGCCCACTGAGAGCTAACGCTACTAGCTACTGTTAGCCTCTCAACAATAAGATACAGATCTGCCCACTGAGAGCTAACGCTACTAGCTACTGTTAGCCTCTCAACAATAAGATACAGATCTGCCCACTGAGCGCTAACGCTACTAGCTACTGTTAGCCTCTCAACAATAAGATACAGATCTTCCCACTGAGAGCTAACGCTACTAGCTACTGTTAGCCTCTCAACAATAAGATACAGATCTGCCCACTGAGCGCTAACGCTACTAGCTACTGTTAGCCTCTCAACAATAAGATACAGATCTTCCCACTGAGCGCTAACGCTACTAGCTACTGTTAGCCTCTCAACAATAAGATACAGATCTTCCCACTGAGCGCTAACGCTACTAGCTACTGTTAGCCTCTCAACAATAAGATACAGATCTTCCCACTGAGCGCTAACGCTACTAGCTACTGTTAGCCTCTCAACAATAAGATACAGATCTTCCCACTGAGCGCTAACGCTACTAGCTACTGTTAGCCTCTCAACAATAAGATACAGATCTTCCCACTGAGCGCTTACGCCAAATCAAAATCAAATCAAATTGTATTTGTCACATACACATGGTTAGCAGATGTTAATGTGAGTGTAGCGAAATGCTTGTGCTTCTAGTTCCGACAGTGCAGTAATATCTAACAAGTATTCTAACAATTCCCCAACAACTACCTAATACACACTAGGCTAACTGTAGCTAGCCTAGTAGCATTAGCACTCATTGGGCAGGTCTGTAACTTATTGTTGAGAGGCTAACAGTTAGCCACTAAGCTAGCTACTGTTAGCCTCTCAACAATAAGTTACAGACCTTCCCAATGAGTGCTAATGCTACTAGGCTAGCTATAGTTAGCCTCTCAACAATAAGTTACAGATCTGGCCACTGAGTGTTAACGCTACAAGCTACTGTTAGCCTCTCAACAATAAGATACAGACCTTCCCAATGAGTGCTAATGCTACTAGGCTAGCTACATTTAGCCTCTCAACAATAAGATACAGACCTGTCCACTGAGTGCTAATGCTTCTAGGCTAGCTACTGTACCACAGTGAGCTGTGACTGTTAGCCTCGCAAAACTGGGCCCTGGCTTAAATGTCAACACCAAAAAGAATTATATAGAACCTTGTCAACTACGGCAAGTAGCCTAGTGGTTAGAGCGTTGGGCCAGTAATCGAAAGGTTGCTGGATCTAATCGCCAAGCTGAGAAGGTGAAAATCTGTCGTTCTGCCCCTGAACAAGGCAGTTAACCCACTGTTCCACGGAAGGCTGTCATTGTAAATAAGAATTTGTTCTTAACTGACTTGTCTAGTAAAATAAAGGTTACATAAAAAGAAAAAACGACCTATGAGTTCTTGGGAATGATTTGAATCTGGTTGTCCTGTCTTAGTAACATCGTACAACCATCCGTAAGTCTCGCAAGCTCACATTCTGTTTCTTTACACGGATACCACAGTGGTAATGAGTGGTTTTCCTGACCTTGTGATCTGGCCAGGAAAACCTCTAGGTCTTAGTTATACACTACAAGGAACTAGTTTAAACTTCTAGGTCTTAGATATACACTACAAGGAATCAGGTCCTAGTTACACACTACAAGGAATCAGGTCCTAGTTACACACTACAAGGAATCAGGTCCTAGTTATACACTACAAGGAATCAGGTCCTAGTTATACACTACAAGGAATCAGGTCCTAGTTACACACTACAAGGAATCAGGTCCTAGTTACACACTACAAAGAATCAGGTCCTAGATATACACTACAAGGAATCAGGTCCTAGTTACACACTACAAGGAATCAGGTCCTAGTTATACACTACAAGGAATCAGGTCTTAGTTACACACTACAAGGAATCAGGTCCTAGTTACACACTACAAGGAATCAGGTCCTAGTTACACACTACAAGGAATCAGGTCCTAGTTACACACTACAAGGAATCAGGTCCTAGTTACACACTACAAGGAATCAGGTCCTAGTTACACACTACAAGGAATCAGGTCCTAGTTATACACTACAAGGAATCAGGTCCTAGTTACACACTACAAGGAATCAGGTCCTAGTTATACACTACAAGGAATCAGGTCCTAGTTACACACTACAAGGAATCAGGTCCTAGTTACACACTACAAGGAATCAGGTCATAGATATACACTACAAGGAATCAGGTCCTAGTTACACACTACAAGGAATCAGGTCCTAGTTACACACTACAAGGAATCAGGTCCTAGTTACACACTACAAGGAATCAGGTCCTAGTTACACACTACAAGGAATCAGGTCCTACTTACACACTACAAGGAATCAGGTCCTAGTTATACACTACAAGGAATCAGGTCTTAGTTACACACTACAAGGAATCAGGTCCTAGTTACACACCACAAGGAATCAGGTCCTAGTTACACACTACAAGGAATCAGGTCCTAGTTACACACTACAAGGAATCAGGTCCTAGTTACACACTACAAGGAATCAGGTCCTAGTTACACACTACAAGGAATCAGGTCCTAGTTACACACTACAAGGAATCAGGTCCTAGATATACACTACAAGGAATCAGGTCCTAGTTACACACTACAAGGAATCAGGTCCTAGTTACACACTACAAGGAATCAGGTCCTAGTTACACACTACAAGGAATCAGGTCCTAGTTACACACTACAAGGAATCAGGTCCTAGTTACACACTACAAGGAATCAGGTCTTAGTTATACACTACAAGGAATCAGGTTTTAGTTATACACTACAAGGAATCAGGTCCTAGTTACACACTACAAGGAATCAGGTCTTAGTTATACACTACAAGGAATCAGGTTTTAGTTATACACTACAAGGAATCAGGTCCTAGATATACACTACAAGGAATCAGGTCCTTGAGGAATGGTCCTAATGCTCAGGTCCTCCTCCGAGAGAGAGAGAGAGAGAGAGAGAGAGAGAGAGAGAGAGAGAGAGAGAGAGAGAGAGAGAGAGAAAGAAAGAGAGAGAGAGAAAAATAGAGATAATTAGAGAGAGAATACTTAAATTCACATAGGACACCGGATAAGAGAGGAGAAATACTCCAGATATAACAGACGGACCCTAGCCCCCCCGACACATAAACTACGGAAAATCAAATCAAATTTTATTTGTCACATACACATGGTTAGCAGATGTTAATGCGAGTGTAGCGAAATGCTTGTTCTTCTAGTTCCGACCATTCAGTAGTATCTAACAAGTAATCTAACAATTTCACAACAACTACCTTATACACACAAGTGTAAAGGAATGAATACGAGTAGGTACATATAAATATATGGATGAGCGATGGCTGACCGGCATAGGCAAGATGCAGTAGATGGTATAGAGTACAGTATATACATGTGAGATGAGCAATGTAGGATATGTAAACATTATATAAATGGCATCGTTTAAAGTGGCTAGTAATACATTTATTACATCCACTTTTTAATTATTAAAGTGGCTAGAGATTTGAGTCGATGGCCGAACGAAATAGGCAAGATTCAGTAGATGGTATAGAGTACAGTGTATACATATGACATGAGTAACGTCGGATATGTAAACATTATATAAAAAATTGTTTAAAGTGGCTAGTGATACATTTGTTACATCCAATTTTCTATTATTTAAAGTGGCTAGAGATTTAAGTCAGTATGTTGGCAGCAGCCACTCAATGTTAGTGACAGTCTGATGGCCTTGAGATAGAAGCTGCTTTTCAGTCTCTCGGTCCCAGCTTTGATGCACCTGTACTGACCTTGCCTTCTGGATGATAGCGGGGTGAACAGGCAGTGGCTCGGGTGGTTGTTGTCCTTGATGATCTTTTTGGCCTTCCTGTGACATCGGGTGGTGTAGGTGTCCTGGAGGGCAGGTACTTTACCCCCGGTGATGCGTTGTGCAGTCCTCACTACCCTCTGGAGAGCCTTACGGTTGTGGGCGGAGCAGTTGCCGTACCAGGCAGTGATACAGCCCGACAGGATGCTCTCGATTGTGCATTTGCAAAGGTTTGTGAGTGTTTTTGGTGACAAGGCGAATTTCTTCAGCCTCCTGAGGTTGAAGAGGCGCTGTTGTGCATTCTTCACCACGCTGTCTGTGTGGGTGGACCAATTCAGTTTGTCCGTGATGTGTACGCCGAGGAACTTAAAAGTTTCCACCTTCTCCACTACTGTCCCGTCGATGTGGATATGGGGGTGCTCCCTCTGCTGTTTCCTGAAGTCCACGATCATCTCCAATGTTTTGTGACGTTGAGTGAGAGGTTATTTTCCTGGACACCACACTCCGAGGGCCCTCACCTCCTCCCTGTAGGCCGTCTCGTCGTTGTTGGTAATCAAGCCTACCACTGTAGTGTCGTCAGCAAACTTGATGATTGAGTTGGAGGCATGCTTGGCCACACAGTCATGGGTGAACAGGGAGTACAGGAGAGGGCTGAGAACGCACCCTTGTGGGGCCCCAGTGTAGAGGATCAGCGGGGTCGAGATGTTGTTTCCTACCCTCACTACATGGGGCCGGCCCGCCAGGAAGTCCAGGACCCAGTTGCACAGGGCTGGGTCGAGACCTAGGGTCTCGAGCTTAATGACGAGTTTGAAGGGTACTATGGTGTTAAATGCTGAGCTGTAGTCGATGAACAGCATTCTTACATAGGTATTCCTCTTGTCCAGATGGGTTAGGGCAGTGTGCAGTGTTATTGCGATAGGCTGCCTGTGGACCTATTGGGACGGTAAGCAAATTGGAGTGGGTCTAGGGTGTCTGGTAGGATGGAGGTGATATGATCCTTGACTAGTCTCTCAAAGCACTTCATGATGACGGAAGTGAGTGCTACGGGGCGATAGTCATTTAGTTCAGTTACATTAGCTTTCTTGGGAACAGGAACAATGGTGGCCCTCTTGAAGCATGTGGGAACAGCAGACTGGGATAAGGATTGATTAAATATGTCCGTAAACACACCAGCCAGCTGGTCTACGCATGCTCTGAGGACACGGCCAGGGATGCCATCTGGGCCGGCATCCTTGCGAGGATTAACACGCTTAAATGTTTTACTCACGGTGGCTGCGGTGAAGGTGAGCCCGCAGGTTTTGGTATCGGGCCGTGTCGGTGGCACTGTATTGTCCTCAAAGCAACTGTAGACCCTTACACATTCCTCTTGTGTCTCAGCCATTGAATTGTGACTCTACTTTGTCTCTATATTGACGCTTAGCTTGTTTGATTGCCTTGCGAAGGGAATAGCTACCCTGTTTGTATTCAGTCATGTTTCCGGTCGCCTTACCCTGGTTAAAAGCAGTGGTTCGCGCTTTCAGTTTTGCGCGAATGCTGCCATCAATCCACGGTTTCTGGTTGGGGAAGGTTTTAATAGTTGCTATGGGTACAACATCACCGATGCACTTGCTAATAAACTCGCTCACCGAATCAGAGTACACATCAATGTTGTTGTCTGATGCTATCCGGAACATATCCCAGTCCACGTGCTCAAAGAAATCTTGAAGCGTGGAATCAGATTTGTCTGACCAGCGTTGAACAGACCTGAGCACGGGCGTTTCCTGTTTTAGTTTCTGTCTATATGCTGGGAGCAACAAAATGGAGTTATGGTCAGACTTGCCGAAAGGAGGGCGGAGAATGGCCTTGTATGTGTCGCAGAAGTTAGAATAACAATGATCCAGGATTTTGCCAGCCCGGGTTGCACATTCGATATGCTGATAAAATTCTGGGAGCCTTGTTTTCAGATTAGCTTTGTTAAAATCCCCAGCCACAATAAATGCAGCCTCACATAGAGTCCAATGAATATCTTTCAGTGCCGTCAATGTGTCAGCTAGAGGGGGGATATATGCGACTGTGATTATAATCGAGGAGAATTCTCTTGGTAGATAATGCGGTCGGCATTTGATTGTAAGGCATTCTATGTCAGGTGAACAAAAGGACTTGAGTTCCTGTATGTTGTTATGATCACACAACGACTCGTTAATCATAAGGCATTCACCCCCGCCTTTCTTCTTACCAGATAGATGTTTGTTTCTGTCGGCGCGATGCGTGAAGAAACCATGTGGCTGTACCGACTCTGATAACGTGTCCTGAGTGAGCCATGTTTCCGTGAAGCAAAGAACGTTGCAGTCGCTGATGTCTCTCTGGAAGGCAACCCTTGCTTGGATTTCGTCTACCTTGTTGTCCAGAGACTGGACATTGGCAAGTAGTATACTCGGGAGCGGTGCGCGATGTGCGATGTGCCCGTCTACGGAGCCTGATCAGAACACCGCCCCGTCTGCCCCTTCTCCTGCGCCGCCGTTGTTTTGGGTCGCCAGCTGGGATCCAGTCTATTGTCCTGTTTGGTGGACCAAACAGAGGATCCGCTTCGGGAAAGTCGTATTCCTGTTCATAATGTTGGTAAGCTGACGTTGCTCTTATATCCAATAGTTCCCCCCGGCTGTATGTAATAAAACTTTACATTTCCCGGGGTAACAATGTAAGAAGTAATACATAAAAAACAAATATTGCATAGCTTCCTGAGAACGTGAAGCGAGACTCCCATCTCTGTCGGCACCGGAAGTTGTACAGTTGCAGCATAAATACTGGAGGCTGAGACAGGAGGGGTCGGGAGACACTGTGGCCCCGTCCGACGATATCCCCGGACAGGGCAAAAACGCAGGATATAACCCCACCCACTCTGCCGAAGCACAGCCCCCACACCACTAGAGGGATATCTTCAACCACCAACTTACCATCCAGAGACAAGGCCGAGTATAGCCCACAAAGATCTCCACCACGGCACAACCCAAGGGGGCAACCGGACAAGAAGATCACGTCAGTGACTCAACCCACTCAAGCGACGCACCCTTGGGTCAGAAGTTTACATACACTAGGTTGACTGTACCTTTAAACATCTTGGAAAATTCCAGAAAATGATGTCATGGCTTTAGAAGCTTCTGATAGGCTAATTGACATAATTTGAGGCAATTGGAGATGTGTCTGTGGATGTATTTCAAGGCCTATCTTCAAACTCAGTGCCTCTTTGCTTGACATCATGGGAAAATCTAAATAAATCAGCCAAGACCTCAGAAAAAAAATGGAGACCTCCACAAGTCTGGTTCATCATTGGGAGCAATTTCCAAACACCTGAAGGTATCACGTTCATCTGTACAAACAACAGTATGCAAGTATAAACACCATGGGATCACGCAGCCGTCATACCGCTCAGGAAGGAGATGCATTCTGTCTCCTGGAGATAAACGTACTTTGGTGTAAAGAAAGGCCACTCAGCAAGGAAGAAGCCACTGCTCCAGACTATGGTTTGCAACTGCACATGGAGACAAAGATCATACTTTTTGGAGAAATGTCCTCTGGCCATAATGACCATCGTTATGTTTGGAGGAAAAAGGGGGAGGCTTGCAAGCCAAAGAACACCATCCCAACCGTGAAGCACGGGGGTGGCAGCATCATGTTGTGGGGGTGCTTTGCTGCAGGAGGGACTGGTGCACTTCACAAAATAGATGGCATCATGAGGAAGGAAAATTATGTGGATATATTGAAGCAACATCTCAAGACATTAGTCAGGAAGTTAAAGCTTGGTCGCAAATGGGTCTTCCAAATGGACAATGACCCCAAGCATACTTACAAAGTTGTGGCAAAATGGCTTAAGGACAACAAAGTCAAGGTATTGGAGTGGCCATCACAAAGCCCTGACCTCAATCCTATAGAAATTTTGTGGGCAGAACTGAAAAAGCGTGTGCGAGCAAGAAGACCTACAAACCTGACTCAGTTACACCAGCTCTGTCAGGAGGAATGGGCCAAAATTCACCCAACTTATTGTGGGAAGCTTGTGGAAGGTTACCCGAAACGTTTGACCCAAGTTAAACAATTTAAAGGCAATGCTACCAAATACTAATTGAGTGTATGTAAACTGTTGACCCACTGGGAACGTGATGAAAAAAATAAAAGCTGAAATAAATCATTCTCTCTACTATTATACTGACATTTCACATTCTTAAAACAAAGTGGTGATCCTAACTGACATAAAACAGGGAATTTTTACTAGGATTAAATGTCAGGAATTGTGAAAATGTAGTTTAAATGTATTTGGTTAAGGTGTTTGTAAACTTCCGACTTGCTGTACATACATACACTGTGTGTATATATATATGTGGCATTTTTCCTATTTTGTTGCCTTACAACCTGGAATTAAAAACCCCAAAATATTTTTTGGGGTGTTTGTATCATTTGATTTACACAACATGCCTACCACTTTGAAGATGTAAAATACTGTTTATTGTAAAACAAACAAGCAAACAAAAAAACTGAAAACTTGAGCGTGTATAACTATTCACCCCCAAAGTCAATACTTTGTAGAGCCACCTTTTGCAGCAATTACAGCTACAAGTTTCTTGGGGTATGTCTCTATAAGCTTGGCACATCTAGCCACTAGGATTTTTGCCCATTCTTCAAGGCAAAACTGCTCCAACTCCTTCAAGTTGGATGGGTTCCGCTGCTGTACAGCAATCTTTAAGTCATACCACAGATTCTCAATTGGATTGAGGTCTGGCCTTTGACTAGGCCATTCCAAGACATTTAAATGTTTCCCCTTAAACCACTCAAATGTTGCTTTAGCAGTATGCTTAGGGTCATTGTCTTGCTGGAAGGTGAACCTCCGAGGACAAATAGGTTTCCCTCAAGAATGTCCCTGTATTTAGTGCCATCCATCATTCCTTCAATTCTGACCTGTTTCCCAGTCCCTGCAGATGAAAAACAACATCCCCACAGCATGATGCTGCCACCACCATGCTTCACTGTGGGGATGGTGTTCTCAGGGTGGTGAGAGGTGTTGGGTTTGCGCCAGACATAGCGTTTTCCTTGATGGCCAAAAAGTGACATTTTTGTCTCATCTGACCAGAGTACCTTCTTCCATATGTTTGGGGAGTCTCCCACGTGCCTTTTGGCGAACACCAAACATGTTTGGGTATTTTTTCTTTAAGTAATGGCTTTTTCTGGACACTCTTCCGTAAAGCCCAGCCCTGTGGAGTGTATGGCTTAAAGTGGTCCTATGGACAGATACTTCAATCTCCGCAAATATTTTATATTTGAGATTCTTCAAAGTAGCCATCCTTTGCTTTGATGACAGCTTTGCACACTCTTGGCATTCTCTTAACCAGCTTCATGAGGTAGTCACCTGAAATGCATTTCAATTAACAGGTATGCCTTCTTAAAAGTTAATTTGTGGAATTTCTTTCCTTCTTCATGCGTTTGAACCAATCAGTTGTGCTGTGACAAGGTAGGGGGGTATACAGAAGATAGCCCTATTTGGTAAAAGACCAAGTCCATATTATGGCAAGAACAGCTCAAATAAGCAAAGAGGAACGACAGTCCATCATTTCTGGAAGACATGAAGGTCAGTCAATCCCAAAAATGTCAAGAACTTTTACAGTTTCTTCAAGTGCAGTCGTAAAAACCATCTAGCCCTATGATGAAACTGTCTCTCATGAGGACCGCCACAGGAAAGGAAGACCCAGAGTTACCTCTGTTGCAGAGGATAAGTTCATTAGAGTTAACTGCACCTCATATTGCAGCCCAAATGAATGCTTCACAGAGTTGAAGTAACAGACACATCTCAACATCAACTGTTTAGAGGAGACTGCGTGAATCAGGCCTTCATGGTCGAATTGCTGCAAAGAAACCACTACTAAAGGACACCCATAAGAAGAAGAGACTTGCTTGGGCCGAGAAACACAAGCAATGGACATTAGACCGGTGGAAATCTGTCCTTTGGTCTGATGAGTCCAAAGTTAAAATGTTTGGTTCCAACCGCCGTGTCATTGTGAGACGCAGAGTAGGTGAACAGATGATCTCCGCATGTGTGGTTCCCATCGTGAAGCATGGAAGAGGAGGTGTGATGGTGTGGGGGTGCTTTGCTGGTGATACTGTCTGTGTTTTATTTAGAATTCAAGGCTAAGCATGGCTACCATAGTATTCTGCAGTGATACCCCATCCCATCTGGTTGGCACTTAGTGGGACTATCATTTGTTTTACAACAGGACAATGACCACCCCCAGGCTGTGTAATTGAGATGGTTTAGGATGAGTTGGACCGCAGAGTGAAGGAAAAGCAGCCAACAAGTGCTCAGCATATGTGAGAACTTCTTCAAGACTGTTGGAAAAAGCATTCCAGGTGAAGCTGGTTGAGAGAATGACAAGAGTGTTTAAAGCTGTCATCAAGGCAAAGGGTGGCTACTTTGAAGAATCTAAAATATATTATGATTTGTTTAACACTTTTTTGGTTACTACATGATTCCATATGTGTTATTTCATAGTTTTGACGTCTTCACCAATGTAGAAAATAGTAAAAATAAAGAAAACCCTTGAATGAGTAGGTGTGTCCAAACTTTTGACTGGTACACTCCATGAATATGAACTACTGCACTAGTTTAAGAGACACAGATACGCCAAGCCCCCTATAGTCCATTAGACAGGCTGGTTATGTCATTTGTGAAGGTGAGAGATTGAGAGCTAAATGAACACCGCTGGGATGAAGTGAGAGCTAAATGAACACCGCTGGGATGAAGTGAGAGCTAAATACACACCGCTGGGATGAAGTGAGAGCTAAATGAACACCGCTGGGATGAAGTGAGAGCTAAATACACACCGCTGGGATGAAGTGAGAGCTAAATGAACACCACTGGGATGAAGTGAGAGCTAAATACACACCGCTGGGATGAAGTGAGAGCTAAATGAACACCGCTGGGATGAAGTGCTGTTTCTTAATTCAGCCAATGACATCAAGTGCTGTAGTCTGACGATAGTTTTTTTTACAGAGCAGCCCACTCCAGTCCTGTTCCTTCCCCCGCTGGAGTGTTTCAAATGGCACCCTATTCCCTATATAGTGCACTAGGTAATAGGATACCATTTGGGATGCATGCAAAGACTCCCACGCATTTCCTCTGCTGGGACTTAGACTGGCCAGCCCATAGAACACCAACGTCCACAACTCATAAAGTACTGTACGGCTGTTGCATGGAAAACCTATTAATTTTGAGTTCTCTCTCACTCTCTCGCTCAGTCTGTCTGCCTGCCTGTCAGTCTGCTTGTCGGTTTGCCTGTCAGTCTGTCTGCCTGCCTGTCTGTCTGTAGGCCTGTCTCTCGCTCCACTTTGGCTCCCGGTGCCTTTTAAAAAGAGAACAGTCTTTTCATTCTTCATGGTGATTAGCCGTACATTCACACCATAGACTGTATATATATATATATATATATAAAGGGATTCACACCCACATTGTGAAGTATCAGATTGAGATCTCAGTGCTTCTGGAAGTGAAGAGGAGATGAATCAGGATGACGCACCTTGATACAGTTAAAACAGGACACAGAGATAAAACCCATAAACTGCAGTATCATCATAACCAGCGGAACCTTCGTGTTCTCTTGTGTTACAATGTTTACTCTATTATGTTTATGGACAGGGATTGGGTTACCATAGAGACCTGGGTGACTCATAATCATGATAAACACACTTATTCTACACTAATACATGAAGTCTGTGTGTGTGTGTATTTACGTGTGTGCGTGCATGTGTATGTGCGTATGTGGGTGTGTGTGTGTATGGTTATGTGGGTGTGTGTGTGTATGGTTATGTGGGTGTATGGGTGTGGGTGTGTGCGTATGTGGGTGTGTGGTTATGTGGGTGTATGGGTATGGGTGTGTGCGTGTGTCGGTGTGTGCGTATGTGTGTGTGTTGGTGTGTGTGAATTTGTGTGTGTGTGTGTGTGTGTGTGTGTGTGTGTGTGTGAATGTGGGTGTGTGTGAATGTGGGTGTGTGTGTGTATGTGGGTGTGTGTGTGTGTATGTGGGTGTGTGAGTGTGTGTGTGTGTGGGTGTGTGTGTATGTGGGTGTGTGTGTATGTGGGTGTGTGTGTGAATGTGGGTGTGTGTGTGTGTATGTGGGTGTGTGTGAGTGTGTGTGTGTGTGTGTGTGGGTGTGTGTGTATGTGGGTGTGTGTGTATGTGGGTGTGTGTATGTATGTGGGTGTGTGTATGTATGTGGGTGTGTGTGTGTGTGAGGGTATGTGGCTGTGTGTGTGTGTGTGTGAATGTGGGTGTGTACGTGGGTGTGTGTGTGTGTGTGTGTGTGTGGGTGTGTGTGTATGTGGGTGTGTGTGTGTGTGTGTGGTTGTGTGTGTATGTGGGTGTGTGTGTGTGTGAGGGTATGTGGGTGTGTGTGAGTGTGTGTGTGTGTGTATGTGGGTGTGTGTGCGAGGGAGGCAGTGTGTATAACACATGAGTAGTAGAGTAGCTACCACCAGGTGACAAAGCTTTCAGACAGCGTCCCAAATGGCACCCTATTCCCTACATAGTGCACTACTTTAGACCAGAGCCCTATGGGCCACCGTCAAAAGAAGTGCACTATATAAGGAATAGGTTGCCATTTGGGACGCATGTTCAGTGTCTCTGCAGTTTGAGCCGTAGCTAATGGTACACTATTATTGAGAGGATTTATGTAGCTAGAGCTGTAGGGAAATTATGTCAAGAACATTCTGTTTGGTTCAGGGTTTCTCAGGGAAACTGGAGGGTTGATGATTAGTCCGGGGGTTTCTGATGGTAACTGGAGGGTTGATGATTAGTCCGGGGGTTTCTGATGGTAACTGGAGGGTTGATGATTAGTCCGGGGTTTCTCAGGGTAACTGGAGGGTTGATGATTAGTCCGGGGTTTCTGATGGTAACTGGAGGGTTGATGATTAGTCCAGGGATTCTCAGGGTAACTGGAGGGTTGATGATTAGTCCAGGGATTCTCAGGGTAACTGGAGGGTTGATGATTAGTCCAGGGATTCTCAGGGTAACTGGAGGGTTGATGATTAGTCCAGGGATTCTCAGGGTAACTGGAGGGTTGATGATTAGTCCGGGGATTCTGATGGTAACTGGAGGGTTGATGATTAGTCCGGGTTTCTCAGGGTAACTGGAGGGTTGATGATTAGTCCAGGGATTCTGATGGTAACTGGAGGGTTGATGATTAGTTCGGGGTTTCTCAGGGTAACTGGAGGGTTGATGATTAGTCCAGGGATTCTCAGGGTAACTGGAGGGTTGATGATTAGTCCAGGGATTCTCAGGGTAACTGGAGGGTTGATGATTAGTCCGGGGATTCTGATGGTAACTGGAGGGTTGATGATTAGTCCGGGGTTTCTCAGGGTAACTGGAGGGTTGATGATTAGTCCAGGGATTCTGATGGTAACTGGAGGGTTGATGATTAGTTCGGGGTTTCTCAGGGTAACTGGAGGGTTGATGATTAGTCCGGGGTTTCTGATGGTAACTGGAGGGTTGATGATTAGTCCGGGGTTTCTCAGGGTAACTGGAGGGTTGATGATTAGTCCAGGGATTCTGATGGTAACTGGAGGGTTGATGATTAGTCCGGGGTTTCTCAGGGTAACTGGAGGGTTGATGATTAGTCCGGGGTTTCTGATGGTAACTGGAGGGTTGATGATTAGTCCGGGGTTTCTCAGGGTAACTGGAGGGTTGATGATTAGTCCAGGGATTCTCAGGGTAACTGGAGGGTTGATGATTAGTCCGGGGTTTCTCAGGGTAACTGGAGGGTTGATGATTAGTCCGGGGATTCTGATGGTAACTGGAGGGTTGATGATTAGTCCGGGGTTTCTCAGGGTAACTGGAGGGTTGATGATTAGTCCAGGGATTCTCAGGGTAACTGGAGGGTTGATGATTAGTCCGGGGATTCTGATGGTAACTGGAGGGTTGATGATTAGTCCGGGGTTTCTCAGGGTAACTGGAGGGTTGATGATTAGTCCAGGGATTCTGATGGTAACTGGAGGGTTGATGATTAGTTCGGGTTTCTCAGGGTAACTGGAGGGTTGATGATTAGTCCGGGGTTTCTGATGGTAACTGGAGGGTTGATGATTAGTCCGGGGTTTCTCAGGGTAACTGGAGGGTTGATGATTAGTCCAGGGATTCTGATGGTAACTGGAGGGTTGATGATTAGTCCGGGGTTTCTCAGGGTAACTGGAGGGTTGATGATTAGTCCAGGGATTCTGATGGTAACTGGAGGGTTGATGATTAGTTCGGGGTTTCTCAGGGTAACTGGAGGGTTGATGATTAGTCCGGGGTTTCTGATGGTAACTGGAGGGTTGATGATTAGTCCGGGGTTTCTGATGGTAACTGGAGGGTTGATGATTAGTCCGGGGTTTCTGATGGTAACTGGAGGGTTGATGATTAGTCCGGGGTTTCTGATGGTAACTGGAGGGTTGATGATTAGTCCAGGGATTCTCAGGGTAACTGGAGGGTTGATGATTAGTCCAGGGATTCTCAGGGTAACTGGAGGGTTGATGATTAGTCCATGGATTCTCAGGGTAACTGTAGGGTTGATGATTAGTCCGGGGTTTCTCAGGGTAACTGGAGGGTTGATGATTAGTCCGGGGTTTCTGATGGTAACTGGAGGGTTGATGATTAGTCCAGGGTTTCTGATGGTAACTGGAGGGTTGATGATTAGTCCATGGATTCTCAGGGTAACTGTAGGGTTGATGATTAGTCCAGGGATTCTCAGGGTAACTGGAGGGTTGATGATTAGTCCGGGGTTTCTGATGGTAACTGGAGGGTTGATGATTAGTCCAGCGATTCTGATGGTAACTGGAGGGTTGATGATTAGTCCAGGGATTCTAATAGTAACTGGAGGGTTGATGATTAGTCCAGGGTTTCTGATGGTAACTGGAGGGTTGATGATTAGTCCAGGGATTCTGATGGTAACTGGAGGGTTGATGATTAGTCCAGGGATTCTAATAGTAACTGGAGGGTTGATGATTAGTCCAGGGTTTCTGATGGTAACTGGAGGGTTGATGATTAGTCCAGGGATTCTCAGGGTAACTGTAGGGTTGATGATTAGTCCAGGGATTCTCAGGGTAACTGGAGGGTTGATGATTAGTCCAGGGTTTCTGATGGTAACTGGAGGGTTGATGATTAGTCCATGGATTCTCAGGGTAACTGTAGGGTTGATGATTAGTCCGGGGTTTCTCAGGGTAACTGGAGGGTTGATGATTAGTCCGGGGTTTCTGATGGTAACTGGAGGGTTGATGATTAGTTTGGGGTTTCTGATGGTAACTGGAGGGTTGATGATTAGTTTGGGGTTTCTGATGGTAACTGGAGGGTTGATGATTAGTCCAGGGATTCTCAGGGTAACTGGAGGGTTGATGATTAGTTCGGGGATTCTGATGGTAACTGGAGGGTTGATGATTAGTTCCGACACACCCTATATTCACTCCTTGTGACCTGTACTGTAACACTGAGAACAGGGTTATTCCTGTGTGTGTGTGTGTTAATCCTTTGCCCATAAAACACTGGTCTGTGTCACGCTGTGTCAACCCACTATATCTCTGTGATGAGCTCATATGAATAATAACACCCAGTCAAAGGTAGTGAGTAACAATATCAGATAACATAGTTCTGCTTTCCTCATCTGAGCTGTCTAGTCCAGTAGTGTGTAAAGGGGGGTGAGCTGTCTAGTCCAGTAGTGTGTAAAGGGGGGTGAGCTGTCTAGTCCAGTAGTGTGTAAAGGGGGGTGAGCTGTCTAGTCCAGTAGTGTGTAAAGGGGGGTGAGCTGTCTAGTCCAGTAGTGTGTAAAGGGGGGTGAGCTGTCTAGTCCAGTAGTGTGTAAAGGGGGGTGAGCTGTCTAGTCCAGTAGTGTGTAAAGGGGGGTGAGCTGTCTAGTCCAGTAGTGTGTAAAGGGGGGTGAGCTGTCTAGTCCAGTAGTGTGTAAAGGGGGGTGAGCTGTCTAGTCCAGTAGTGTGTAAAGGGGGGGTGAGCTGTCTAGTCCAGTAGTGTGTAAAGTGTAGTGACAACCGTTGTTTGATGACCTGTGTCTAAATGCAAGTGCACCAATCAGATTGTGACAGGAACTAGCCGTTTCATAATGTGTGAGAGCGGCCAGTGTGTCTCTAACACAGTTAAGCTCCTCCTTCAGGTATACAGTCAGTTCTACCACAGCATTACATCAGTAACTACCAAATGGGGCAGACGGAGAAGGGTGACATCTTACGAGTTGGTTGTTGATCATTTTCAAGCTGATTTAAGTCAAAACTGTAACTAGACCATTCAGGAACATTCAAATGTCATCTTGGTAAGTATCTCCAGTATAGATTTGACCTTGTGATTTATGTTACTATCCTGCTGAAAGGTGAATGAATCTCCTAGTGTCTGTTGGAAAGCAGACTGAACCACGTTGTATCCAGGCTGTATCACAACCGGGAGTCCCATAGGACACTGCACAATTGGCCCAGCAACGTTCAGGTTTGGCCGGGGTAGGCCGTCATTGTAAATAAGAATTTGTTCTTAACCGATGTGCCTAGTTAAATAAAGGTAAAATAAATAAATAAATAAAAATTCCTCTATGATTTTGCCTGTGCTTAGCTAGAATCCATTTATTTTTATCCTAAAAAACTCCCTAGTCCTTGTCGATGACAAGCATGCTCATAACATGATGCAGCCACTGTAAACAGGATGCATGTTTTGGGGTATTTGTATTCTATACCGGCTTTCTTTCTTTTCACTTTGACCTTTACGTTAATATTGTGGAGTAACTACAATGTTGTTGATCCATTCTCAGTTTTCTCCTATCACAGCCAATAAACTCTATAACTGTCTTACAAGTCACCATTGGCCTCATTGTGAAATCCGTGAGCGGTTTCCTTCCTCTCCGGCAACTGAGTTAGGAAGGACGCCTGTATCTTTGTAGTGACTTGGTGTATTGATACACCATCCAAAGTGTAAATAATAACTTCACCATGCTCAAAGGGATATTACTTTTTTTTTTTACCCACATACCAATACAGTGCTGTGAAAAAGCATTTCCCCGTCTGATTCTTTGCATATTTTGAATGTTATCAGATCTTCAACCAAAACCTGATGTTATACAGAAGGGAACCAGAGTAGGCAAACACAAAAAATGGATACATATTTCATTTATTTATTAAAGAAAGTTATGCATCCGTGTGAAAAAAGTAATATCCCCCCTTAGACTCAATAACTGGTTACGCCACCTTTAGCTGCAATAACTGGTGACCAAATGCTTCCTGTAATTATCAAATAGTCTCTCACACCACGCCATGGAGAAATGTCGGCACACTCCTCCATGCAGAACTGTGTCAACTCGGTGACACGAGTGGGTTTTCCGAGGATGAACTGCTCGTTTCAGGTCCTGGCACATCTCAATGGGGTTCAGGTCTGGACTTTGACTATGGCCATTCCAAAACGTTCAATTTTTTTATTTTTATTCTTTAACCATTCTGATCTAGACTTGTATGTTTTGTCTTGCTGCATGACCCGGCTGCGCTTCAGCTTCAGCTCACAGGACGGATGGCGTGACATTCCCCTGCAGAATTCTCTGATACAGAGCAGAATTCATGGTTCCTTCAATGATGGCAAGGCATCCAGGGCCTGATGCAGCAAAGCATCCCCAAACCATTACAATACCATCACCATGCTTGTCCATTGGTTTAAGGTTCTTATTGTGAAATGAGGTGTATTTTTTTTACTTTTGACTCATCTGTCCGTAGAACATTGTTCCAGAACTCTTGAGGATCATCCAGGTGCTTTTTGGCAAACTTGAGACGAGCATTCATGTTCTCCTTAGTGAGCAATGGTTACCGCCTTGCTACTCTACCATGAATCCCATTTTTTCCCCAGTGTCTTTCTGATGGTGGAATCATGAACACTGACCTTAGCTGAGGCGAGAGGGACCTGGAAGATCCCTGGATGTTGTTCTAGGGTTCTTTGTGACTTCCTGGACGATTTTACACCTAGCTCTGAAGAGAGATTTTGTCAGGACGGCCACTCCTGGAAAGAGTCACTACTGTCTCCATTTGGGCAATATGGCTTTGACTGTGGTTCGGTGGAGCCCCAGAGCCTTAGAAATGGCTTTATAACCCTTTCCTGACTGATAGGAATCAACAACTTTTTTCCCGGAGGTCTTGAGGAATTTATTTCGATTGTGGCATGATGTGCCTCTAGAACCTGTGTGTTGAAAACTTCACTCTGATGGTTAGGGACAAAGTTAGTCAGATTCATATTGGGCAGGGCTGGCCCAAATCAGGGCTGGCTCAAATCAGGGCTGGCCCAAATCATGGCCGGCTCAAATCTGTTAACAAAAGTAGTCAAACAGCTGACTCTAATCATCCCTTTAATTGGGTTGAGTTCCGCCACGCTGATCCTCAACACAAGGTCCCCTCGGGGGTGCGTGCTCAGTCCCCGCCTGTACTCCCTGTTCACTCATGACTGCACGGCCAGGCACGACTCCAACACCGTCATTATATTTGCCTATGACACAACAGTGGTAGGCCGGATCACCGACAATGACGAGACAGCCAATAGGGAGGAGGTCAGAGACCTGGCCGTGTGGTGCCAGGACAACAACCTCTCCCTCAACGTGATCAAGACAAAGGAGATGATTGTGGACTACAGGAAAAAGAGGACCGAGCACGCTCCCATTCTCATCGACGGGGCTGCTGTGGTGCAGGTTGAGAGCTTCAAGTTCCTTGGTGTCCACATCACCAACAAACTAACATGGTCCAAGCACACCAAGACAGTTGTGAAGAAGGCACAACAAAACCTATTCCCCCTCAAGAGACTGAAAAGAACCCCCATTCACACTAGCCTATACATCAGTAGTAAACCCCCAAACACACTAGCCTATACATCAGTAGTAAACCCCCATACACACTAGCCTATACATCAGTAGTAAACCCCCAAACCCCCAAACACACTAGCCTATACATCAGTAGTAAACCCCCATACACACTAGCCTATACATCAGTAGCAAACCCCCAAACCCCCAAACACACTAGCCTATACATCAGTAGTAAACCCCCAAACCCCCATACACACTAGCCTATACATCAGTAGCAAACCCCCAAACCCCCAAACACACTAGCCTATACATCAGTAGTAAACCCCCAAACCCCCATTCACACTAGCCTATACATCAGTAGTAAACCCCCAAACCCCCATTCACACTAGCCTATACATCAGTAGTAAACCCCCAAACCCCCATTCACACTAGCCTATACATCAGTAGTAAACCCCCAAACCCCCATACACACTAGCCTATACATCAGTAGCAAACCCCCAAACACACTAGCCTATACATCAGTAGTAAACCCCCAAACCCCCAAACACACTAGCCTATACATCAGTAGCAAACCCCATACACACTAGCCTATACATCAGTAGCAAACCCCAAACCCCCATACACACTAGCCTATACATCAGTAGCAAACCCCCAAACCCCCATACACACTAGCCTATACATCAGTAGCAAACCCCCAAACCCCCATACACACTAGCCTATACATCAGTAGCAAACCCCCAAACCCCATTCACACTAGCCTATACATCAGTAGTAAACCCCCAAACCCCCATTCACACTAGCCTATACATCAGTAGTAAACCCCCAAACCCCCATTCACACTAGCCTATACATCAGTAGCAAACCCCCAAACCCCCATACACACTAGCCTATACATCAGTAGTAAACCCCCAAACCCCCATTCACACTAGCCTATACATCAGTAGCAAACCCCATACACACTAGCCTATACATCAGTAGCAAACCCCCAAACCCCCATACACACTAGCCTATACATCAGTAGCAAACCCCCAAACCCCCATACACACTAGCCTATACATCAGTAGCAAACCCCCAAACCCCCATACACACTAGCCTATACATCAGTAGCAAACCCCCAAACCCCCATACACACTAGCCTATACATCAGTAGTAAACCCCCAAACCCCCATACACACTAGCCTATACATCAGTTGATTATTTACAACTTAATGTAAAGCAATGAGTGAAACCAGCACTAGGGTTTCAGAGGGAGGGAGGGAAAGATGGTTTAGTAGCAGCCTTTTGTGTTTGAAAAGAGAGAAGTACAGAGAGATTATTGATGAAAACCTGCTCCAGAGCGCTCAGGACCTCAGACTGGGGCGAAGGGTCACCTTCCAACAGGACAACGACCCTAAGCACACAACCAGGACAACGCAGGAGTGGCCCGGACTTGAACCCGATCGAATATCTCTGGAGAGAACTGAAAATAGCTGTACACCAACCCTCCCCATCCAACCTGACAGAGCTTGAGAATTGGGAGAAACTCCCCAAATGCAGGTGTGCCAAGCTTGTAGCGTCATACCCAAGAAGACTCGAGGCTGTAATCGCTGCCAAAGGTGCTTCAACAAAGTACTGAGTAAAGGGTCTTAATAAATGTGATATTTCCGTTTTTTATTTTTAATACATTTGCTAAAATTTCTAAAAACCTGTTTTTGCTTCGACATTATGGGGTATTGTGATGTCATTGTGGGGTATTGTGATGTCATTGTGGGGTTCTGTGATGTCATTATGGGGTATTGTGATGTCATTATGGGGTATTGTGATGTCATTATGGGGTATTGTGATGTCATTATGGGGTATTGTGATGTCATTATGGGGTATTGTGATGTCATTATGGGGTATTGTGTGTAGATTGACTAGGGGAAAAAACTATTGAATCCATTTTAGAATAAGGCTGTAACGTAACAAAATTTGGAAAAAGTCCAGGGGTCTGAATACGTTCCTGAATGCACTCTCTCTTCCTCACCCTCTATGGAGGAGTCAGTGGTCTGGATGCCACCAGGGATTTCCCCCAGCCTAGGGGAGTCGGGGCTGGGCTTAGTCTCCGGTGTCAGTCCCTGGCCTGGAAGTCTTGTCTGGAGTGGTGGAGGACTGGTGGTCTAGAGGTCTGGTGGTGTGGATGGGTGTTAGTCCCTGGGTTGGAGGTCTGGTTGGGTGTTAGTCCCTGGGTTGGAGGTCTGGTTGGGTGTTAGTCCCTGGGTTGGAGGTCTGGATGGGTGTTAGTCCCTGGGTTGGAGGTCTGGGTGGGTGTTAGTCCCTGGGTTGGAGGTCTGGATGGGTGTTAGTCCCTGGGTTGGAGGTCTGGTTGGGTGTTAGTCCCTGGGTTGGAGGTCTGGATGGGTGTTAGTCCCTGGGTTGGAGGTCTGGATGGGTGTTAGTCCCTGGGTTGGAGGTCTGGATGGGTGTTAGTCCCTGGGTTGGAGGTCTGGATGGGTGTTAGTCCCTGGGTTGGAGGTCTGGATGGGTGTTAGTCCCTGGGTTGGAGGTCTGGATGGGTGTTAGTCCCTGGGTTGGAGGTCTGGATGGGTGTTAGTCCCTGGGTTGGAGGTCTGGATGGGTGTTAGTCCCTGGGTTGGAGGTCTGGTTGGGTGTTAGTCCCTGGGTTGGAGGTCTGGTTGGGTGTTAGTCCCTGGGTTGGAGGTCTGGTTCCCTGGGTTGGAGGTGCAGGTTGATTTGATGCTGGTTGTCAATACACTCCTTCAGCTTGTCCTCTGTCAGAGTCAGCCTCTGTTCTAGGATGGCCACAGTCTGCAGGGAGAGGTAGGGGAGGAGGAGAGTTATAACAACACAGCGTCAGATAAATGTGTAAATGTGTATCCTAATTCAGCTCTCAAGACAGATGTCGGTCTAACAATCTGCTGATTATGACAGCGAGAGGAGTCTGAATCCATCCCTTCTCTATGGCTGCAGACGGAAGCATACAGACACAAGACCCTGTCTTAGTGGGTCCACAGCCCAGATTAAAAGACCCCTGTATTTATTGTGCCAAGTTAACGTCCCCCCATCCCTCCCCTCCCCTCAGGGCATTCCCCAGCTGTGTCAGGCTGAGCGGTCACAGTCAGGGGTTGACCATTGCCCAGTTCTCCACAGACACACTGACCCCCTGGATGCTCCCTGCACCATTCATACTGGACATGGCAGGCTAGTGGTTTGGTTGTGTTTCAATGATGCTGAGATCAACTGTTGTCTCTACATCAGATACTAGCTACAAGACTCTGTAGTGTACTGATAGTTGATGGTAACAGGCCTGGCGTTAGAATGACACCATCTATCTGTTGAAAATGAAAGATACTAGACCCACATAGGTCTCTTATTGGTTTAAAACCAAAGAACAACTCCACCATTTATACATGTACACCAGGGGGTGTCAAACTTCATTCCTGGAGGGTAGTGTCTGTGGGTTTTCGCTCCTCCCTTGTACTTGATTGATCAATTAAAAGTAATTGATTAGTTAGGAACTCCCCTCACCTGGTTGTCTAGGTCTTAATTGATTAGTTAGAAACTCCCCTCACCTGGTTGTCTAGGTCTTAATTGATTAGTTAGGAACTCCCCTCACCTGGTTGTCGAGGTCTTAATTGATTAGTTAGGAACTCCCCTCACCTGGTTGTCGAGGTCTTAATTGATTAGTTAGGAACTCCCCTCACCTGGTTGTCGAGGTCTTAATTGATTAGTTAGGAACTCCCTCACCTGGTTGTCGAGGTCTTAATTGATTAGTTAGAAACTCCTCACCTGGTTGTCTAGGTCTTAATTGATTAGTTAGGAACTCCCCTCACCTGGTTGTCTAGGTCTTAATTGATTAGTTAGGAACTCCCCTCACCTGGTTGTCTAGGTCTTAATTGATTAGTTAGGAACTCCCCTCACCTGGTTGTCTAGGTCTTAATTGATTAGTTAGGAACTCCCCTCACCTGGTTGTCTAGGTCTTAATTGATTAGTTAGGAACTCCCTCACCTGGTTGTCTAGGTCTTAATTGATTAGTTAGGAACTCCCCTCACCTGGTTGTCTAGGTCTTAATTGATTAGTTAGGAACTCCCCTCACCTGGTTGTCTAGGTCTTAATTGATTAGTTAGGCACTCCCCTCACCTGGTTGTCTAGGTCTTAATTGATTCGTTAGGAACTCCCCTCACCTGGTTGTCTAGGTCTTAATTGATTAGTTAGGAACTCCCCTCACCTGGTTGTCTAGGTCTTAATTGATTAGTTAGGAACTCCCCTCAACTGGTTGTCGAGGTCTTAATTGATTAGTTAGGAACTCCCCTCAACTGGTTGTCGAGGTCTTAATTGATTAGTTAGGAACTCCCCTCACCTGGTTGTCTAGGTCTTAATTGATTAGTTAGGAACTCCCCTCAACTGGTTGTCTAGGTCTTAATTGATTAGTTAGGAACTCCCCTCAACTGGTTGTCGAGGTCTTAATTGATTAGTTAGGAACTCCCCTCAACTGGTTGTCGAGGTCTTAATTGATTAGTTAGGAACTCCTCTCACCTGGTTGTCGAGGTCTTAATTGGACAGAAAATTGAAAGGAAATAACAACAACTAACAAACTCCCGGCCGTCCATGAACTGAATTTGACACCCTGATATACATCTTTCCTAACTTGCTCTTCCATATAGCCTACTGTACATTGTGGACACGTTTTTGAATATTGAAATACTCTGCTTGGCTCATTATTGGTTTGGTATTTCAATGGACTGGAGTGGCATACTTCGATACACATACTTCAGGTGAGTTATCTAGATGACATAGATTGTAACTCTGATGAAACATGTGTAGGCCTATATTTTCCCTGAGAAGAGGACTTCTATAGTTGATGTCAATAGCTGGTTGATTCAACCAGAGTCTATTTGGTGTACTACTTTGGACCAGGGCTCTGCTACAACAAGTCATTCATCCTCAACGAATATTTTTTATTTAACCTTTATTTAACTAGGCAAGTCAGTTAAGAACTAATTCTTATTTACAATGACGGCCTACACCGGCCAAACCCGGACGACGCTAAGCCAATTGTGCGCCGCCCTATGGGACTCCCCAATCACAGTTGTGATACAGCCTGGGATCGAACCAGGGTGTCTGTAGTGACGCCTCTAGATTGCTGCGTCACTCGGGAGCCCGAAATGGAGAGGCTGAAGCAGGGACAAAGAAAGAAAGACAAGAGGATAAAAAAGAGGGAGAGCTTACAAAGAGGAGAAGAAGAAAATAAAGAGGAGAGGAGATTTAAGGAGAGAGGAGAAGAAGAAAGGATTGGTATTAGCTTGTTCCAAACAACAACAGGAAGTTGTGTCTGTATTTCTGTCCAGTGAGTGTAACAATCAAAACCCTTCAAAGGAAACTGATAAAAAGAACCAATGCAATAAGAGCAGCTCGGAGAGCGCCTGTGTATCTGTGTCCCAAAAATGACACCCTAATTCCCTATGTAGTGCACTACTTTTGACCAGGGCCCCATAGGGAATAGGTTGCCATTTGGGCACACTATCTGTCTGAGCTGTACACTCTGTCCTGAAAGTGTTTTAAAAAAAAAAAACACAAAAGAGAAATGTGCTAAACATGTCAAAATAGAGACGTTAGTCTGTCAATCTGATCTGCTGGGGTAGACATTTCCGGCTGAGAGAAAGAAGCCAACATTGAGGAGGAGATGTTTAGCGGTTAAACGAGGACCGGGGTCTTGACAAGGTTCAGAAGAGGGGAAATTATGAGAAATTGGGTATTGGCTTGTCAATGATTTCTCGACGAATAGAGTATTATGTCAGTCAGAAGAGCAGGACTTCCTGATGAATCAGGAGAAACTGGATGTTTGGTTCTGGAGGAGCCGCTACAGATGCTGCAGCTTCATTTGATCATTCTGTTGTTCCAGGAATTTTCCTGCTTAGCAGGAAATGCTAACTTACAGTGTATTCAAGGTTTAAAAAGGCTTTTAAAGATTGTCATTTACACTTTAAAATGTTAGACTTGATTTGTCCCACAAAACATTTATCAACCCCTACAAAAAAATGTCCATTCATTATAATCCACATAACAATTCATAATTTCCTGTTGCTGCAGGATTATTTCCTTCTGTGAGATAGGGCATATGAAAAGTGAGGGAAAAAAGTATTTGATCCCCTGCTGATTTTGTACGTTTGCCCACTGACAAAGAAATTATCTGTCTACAATTTTAATGGTAGGTTTATTTGAACAGTGAGAGACAGAATAACAAAAAAATACAGAAAAACGCATGTGAAAAATGTTATAAATGGAATTGCATTTTAATAAGGGAAATAAGTATTTGACCCCCTCTCAATCAGATAGATTTCTGTCTCCCAGGTGTCTTTTATACAGGTAACGAGCTGAGATTAGGAGCACACTCTTAAAGGGAGTGCTCCTAATCTCAGTTTGTTACGTGTATAAAAGACACCTGTGCACAGAAGCAATCAATCAGATTGATCAATCAGGGGTCAGGGGCCCTGACCTCCCGGGGTCCCCATTTGATTCTGTTAGTCATTCTCACTCAGATATCATATTAACATGGCTTAAGTCATGGCAACATATGTAGAATTCCAAGAAATTACCTTTAAAACTGAAAAAAAATTATCTTCGCCCCATGGCAAAATGTGTAGAACTGTAAAAAACGTAATTAAAAACTGCAATATTTTCCCTACAATGAAAAAATGTGTAGAATTGCAGGAAATTAACTTAAAACTTAAAACATACAATGACCCTAAGCATACTGCTAAAGCAACACTCGAGTGGTTTAAGGGGAAACATTTAAATGTCTTGGAATGGCCTAGTCAAAGGCCAGACCTCAATCCAATTCAGAATCTGTGGTATGACTTAAAGATTGCTGTACACCAGTGGAACCCATCCTACTTGAAGGAGCTGGAGCAGTTTTGCCTTGAAGAATGGGCAAAAATCCCAGTGGCTAGATGTGCCAAGCTTATAGAGACATGATACAAACCTCCCAAAAATCAATTTTAATTCCAGATTGTAAGAAAACAAAATAGGAAAAATGCCAAGGGGATGAATACTTTTGCAAGGCACTGTAAATTGCCCCGTATACAGTACCAGTCGAACGTTTGGACACACCTACTTTCTTTATTTGTACTATTTTCTACATTGTAGGTTAATAGTGAAGACATCAACACTATGAAATAACACATATGGAATCATGTAGTAACCAAAAAAAGTGTTAAATCAAAATATATTTATATTTAAGATTCTTCAAATATAAAATATAAAGTTCAAAGTTCTTGAAATGTCCCGGATTGACTGACCTTTATGTTTTTAAAGTAATGATGGACGTACGTTTCGCTTTGCTTGTCTGAGCTGTTCTTGCCATAATACGGACTTGGTCTTCTATTTTCTGTATACCAGCCATACTTTGTCACAACACAACTGATTGGCTCAAACGCATTAAGGAAAGAAATTCCACATTGACTTTTAACAAGGCACACCTGTTAATTGAAATGCATTCCAGGTGACTACCTCATGAAGCTGGTTGAGAGAATGTGTGCAAAGCTGTCATCAAGGCAAAGGGTGGCTACTTTGAAGAATCTCAAATATTGATTTGTTAAACACTTTTTTTGGTTACTACATGATTCCATATGTGTTATTTCATAGTTTTGATGTCTTCACTATTATAATACAATGTAGAAAATAGTAAAAAAATAAAGAAAAACCCTGGAATGAGTCGCTGTGTCCAAACTTCTGACTGGTCCTATACAGACATTCGATTTAGTTTATTCTGCCTGTTTCCACATTGAACACTGAATGGTGATGAATAAGGGCCACAACATCTCTCTGGTGAGCAGTGCTAGGCTTGATGATTCTGAAGAAAATATGCTCAGTCTTTATCAAACTAATGCTTTTCCATATGTTCAGTGTGGAACCTGTCTATGTTAAGGGGGTTATAGCCTAGCACTAGGCTAACCATTTCTAAATGGCACTAGCAGTTCAAAAAGTAGACTGGAAGCAGTTATTCTAAAACTGAAGCTTGTTGTTGGAATACATTTTTCCCTACTTCAAATCAACCAGTCCATTTTGAATTTGTGATAGAAATGTCATCATTTGGCGAGGAATGTAGCTTGTGTATCCCATCAGTTCAATTATAATGTTCTGTGCCCCTGCAAATTAACGTTGTCTTCAAGACTACATTTCACTTGCCCATTTGGGAAACCCCAAAACACATTATTATTATTTTGTTGTTGTTAGGAACAGAGACGGAGTCAGGGACAGAGACGGAGTTAGGGACAGAGACAGAGACGGAGTTAGGAACAGGGACAGAGACGGAGTTAGGAACAGGGACAGAGACGGAGTTAGGGACAGGGACAGAGACGGAGTTAGGGACAGAGACGGAGTTAGGAACAGGGACAGAGACGGAGTTAGGGACAGGGACAGGGACGGAGTTAGGAACAGGGACAGAGACGGAGTTAGGGACAGAGACGGAGTTAGGGACAGGGAAAGAGACGGAGTTAGGGACAGGACAAATTAAGAACAGGGACAGAGACGGAGTTAGGGACAGGGACAGAGAGCAGGAAATTAGGGACAGAGACAGAGACGGAAATTAGGGAACAGGGACAGAGAATTAGGAACAGGGACAAGAGACAGATTAGGACAGGGACAAGAACAGAGCAAATTAGGGACAAGAAACTAGAGTTAAAGGACAAGGGACGGAGTTAAAGAACAGAGGACTGAGTTAGGGACAGGGACAGAGACGGAGTTAGGAACAGGGACAAAGACAAATTAAAACAAGAACAGAGACTGAGTTAAAACAAGGAACAGAGACGGAGTTAAGGAACAGGACAAAGCTTAAGGGAACAGAGACAAATTAGGACAGAACAAAGACGGAAATTAAGAACAGGGAACAGAGCGGAAATTAAGGGACAGAGACGGAAATTAGGGACAGAGACAAATTAGGGACAAGAACAGAGACGGATTAGGGAACAGAACAAAGACAAATTAGGGAACAGGGACAGAGACTGAGTTAGGGACAAGGGAACAAAGACGGATTAGGGAACAAGAACAGAGACAAATTAAGGGAACAAAGCAGAAATTAAGGGAACAGAGACAGAGTAAAGGGACAGAGACGGAGTTAGGGACAGAGACGGAGTTAGGGACAGGGACAGAGACGGAGTTAGGGACAGGGACAGAGACGGAGTCAGGGACAGAGACAGAGACGGAGTTAGGGACAGGGACAGAGACGGAGTTAGGGGCAGGGACAGAGACGGAGTTAGGGGCAGGGACAGAGACGAGTTAGGGCAGGGACAGAGAGACGGAGTTAGGGGCAGGGACAGAGACGGAGTTAGGGACAGAGACGGAGTTAGGGGCAGGGACAGAGACGGAGTTAGGAACAGGGACAGAGACGGAGTTAGGGGCAGGGACAGAGACGGAGTTAGGGGCAGGGACAGAGACGGAGTTAGGGACAGGGACAGAGACGGAGTTAGGGACAAGGACAGAGACGGAGTTAGGGGCAGGGACAGAGACGGAGTTAGGAACAGGGACAGAGACGGAGTTAGGGACAGGGACAGAGACGGAGTTAGGGACAGGGAAAGAGACGGAGTGAGTAGTAAACAGTTTTTAATTTCCTGATCCTCCCCCAGGGCACGGAGAGAGACTGGTCTCCATAACGTCTGCTAATATTTCATTCTAGAGGGAGAGGAGAGGAGGATATTGTATTTCTGTCCTCTGAGTGTGCTTTTTCCAATCAATATCCCACGCTCTTATCTAACCCATCTCAGTGCTTTCCTCTCAGCCCAACTGGGCTACGTACCAAATTGCAGCCTTTTCTCTACAAATAGGCCCATGGGCTTTGGTCAAAAGTAGTGCACTATATAGGGAATAGGGCTCTGGTCTAAAGTAGTGCACTATATAGGGAATAGGGCCCTGGTCTAAAGTAGTGCACTATTTAGGGAATAGGGTGCCAGTAGAGACGCAATACGTATTTCTATAACATAGCTACTGGGTCATAACAAGAGAAGTGGTAATTGTATACAGGCGAGGGCCTATACATTACACATTAGTGGATATACTATCTTTTAAAGATCCCAAAAATAGAAGTGTGGTTTGGTTTTCCTCTCCCCAACACATTATTCTGTATGTGTTGTTGCCCACAGCAGAAGGCATGTATGCTTAGGTATGAGTCTTAATGAAGACATGGAGCTGGACATCATTTGACGCCAGATACTGTCTATATTATATAAATGCATATACACCACATGTGGACACAAAATCATGGGCATTAATATGGAGTTGGTCCCCCCCTTTAACGCTATAACAGCCTCCACTCTTCTGGGAAGGCTTTCCACTAGATGTTGGGACATTGCTGCTATAACAGCCTCCACTCTTCTGGGAAGGCTTTCCACTAGATGTTGGAACATTGCTGCTATAACAGCCTCCACTCTTCTGGGAAGGCTTTCCACTAGATGTTGGAACATTGCTGCTATAACAGCCTCCACTCTTCTGGGAAGGCTTTCCACTAGATGTTGGGACATTGCTGCTATAACAGCCTCCACTCTTCTGGGAAGGCTTTCCACTAGATGTTGGGACATTGCTGCTATAACAGCCTCCACTCTTCTGGGAAGGCTTTCCACTAGATGTTGGAACATTGCTGCTATAACAGCCTCCACTCTTCTGGGAAGGCTTTCCACTAGATGTTGGGACATTGCTGCTATAACAGCCTCCACTCTTCTGGGAAGGCTTTCCACTAGATGTTGGGACATTGCTGCTATAACAGCCTCCACTCTTCTGGGAAGGCTTTCCACTAGATGTTGGAACATTGCTGCTATAACAGCCTCCACTCTTCTGGGAAGGCTTTCCACTAGATGTTGGAACATCGCTGCGGGGGACTTGCTTCCATTCAGCCACAAGAGTGTTAGTGAGGTCGGGCACTGACGTTGGGCGATTAGACCCGACTCGCAGTCGGCGTTCCAATTTATCCCAAAGTTGTTCGATGGGGTTGAGGTCGGCGGTCTGTGCAGGCCAGTTCTTCCACACCGATCTCCACAAACCAGTTGGCACTATGCAATGGGGCAGGTAGCGTTCTCCTGCCACCTGACAAACCCAGATTTGTCCGTTGGACTGCCAGAGAACGTGTTTCCACTGCTCCAGAGTCCAATGGCGGCGAGCTTTACACCACTCCAGCCGACGCTTGGCGTTGCGCATGGTGATCTTAGGCTTGTGTGAGGCTGCTCGGCCATGGAAGCTCCCGACGAACAGTTCTTGTGCTGATGTTGCTTCCAGAGGCAGTTCGGAGCTCGGTAGTGAGTGTTGCAACCGAGGACAGACGATTTTTACACGCTACGTGCTTCAGAACTCCGTGATCCCGTTCTGTGAGCTTGTATGGTCTACCACTTCACGGCTGAGCCGTTGTTGCTCCTAGAAGTTTCCACTTCACAATATCAGCACTTACAGTTGACCGGGGCAAATTTGACAAACTGACTTGTTGGAAAGGTGGCATCCTATGACGGTGCCACGTTGAAAGTTACTGAGCTCTACAGTAAGGCCATTCTACTGCCAATGTTTGTCTATGGAGATTGCATGGCTGTGTGCTGGATGTTATACACCTGTCTGCAACAGGTGTTGCTGAAATAGCCTAATCCACTATTTTTGTATATAGTGTATGATCCATGTATAAAATATCTCATTTTACAGGGTGTAGTAGAACAACTGCATTTGGTCCTTCGAGCTGGCCAAGTCATTCTTGTCACCCTTACACTTTATCATATCTTATGTTGCAAATTCTAAATCCATATTCGAAAGTTATGAATGTTATGCTCCACAGTGGAGATCTGAATGTTATGCTCCACAGTGGAGATCTGAATGTTATGCTCCACAGTGGAGATCTGAATGTTATGCTCCACAGTGGAGATCTGAATGTTATGCTCCACAGTGGAGATCTGAATGTTATGCTCCACAGTGGAGATCTGAATGTTATGCTCTACAGTGGAGATCTGAATGTTATGCTCCACAGTGTAGATCTGAATGTTATGATCTACAGTGGAGATCTGCATGTTATGATCTACAGTGGAGATCTGAATGTCACGCTCCACAGTGGAGATCTGAATGTCACGCTCCACAGTGGAGATCTGAATGTCACGCTCCACAGTGGAGATCTGAATGTCACGCTCCACAGTGGAGATCTAAATGTCATGATCCACAGTGGAGATCTGAATGTCATGCTCCACAGTGGAGATCTAAATGTCATGCTCCACAGTGGAGATCTGAATGTCATGCTCCACAGTGGAGATCTGAATGTTATGATCCACAGTGGAGATCTGAATGTCATGCTCTACTGTGGAGATCTGAATGTCATGCGGCCGTGTTCGAGAGCATTAAAATCGTGATGCATCATGGATAAATTGTGACTGAATGATTAACCTACAAGGTGATTTGTAGATTAGATTAGCCTCTACTAGCCTGCTAACGTTAGCCCCTACTAGCCTGCTAACGTTAGCCTCTACTAGCCTGCTAACGTTAGCCTCTACTAGCCTGCTAACGTTAGCCTCTACTAGCCTGCTAACGTTAGCCTCTACTAGCCTGCTAACGTTAGCCTCTACTAGCCTGCTAACGTTAGCCTCTACTAGCCTGCTAACGTTAGCTAGCACGAAGCAAAGGTGGAAAAAGTTACAAAACTCCTGTAGCCTACTTCACAGAGAACATGCCGAAAAGTTGACAAAACAAAAAGGAGAATTGACGAGGTACTACACAATTAGAGCAGGTGAGATTTTTTCTTTAGTTTTGAGCCCACGGCAAGAAGGCACCAGAGCCTGCCGTGCTAATGGGTTCCCACTAGATAACACAGGCACAAAGTCTGTGAAGAGCATGCCTTATGGCCACATTTGCTTCTTGTTTACATCACACTTCCTGTGATTGGTGGATTGTAGCTCACCACCGCCAACACTTGGTCTGGGATGAATTTACACGCTAGCATGGCTAGTGGCTACCATACGAACTCGGTAGCACAGAGTAGATCCTCCATATGACGGTGAGAAATGGTGCTTTGTGGGTAGTTTACAAAGATATCCGGAAATAAGTTAATAAATATGTAACAACCCGAAACATAACTATGTTTGTACTTATAGGTAATCAGATTAGAACTATGTTTGTACTTATAGGTAATCAGATTAGAACTATGTTTGTACTTATAGGTAATCAGATTAGAACTATGTTTGTACTTAAAGGTAATCAGATTAGAACTATGTTTGTACTTAAAGGTAATCAGATTAGAACTATGTTTGTACTTATAGGTAATCAGATTAGAACTATGTTTGTACTTATAGGTAATCAGATCAGAACTATGTTTGTACTTATAGGTAATCAGATCAGAACTATGTTTGTACTTATAGGTAATCAGATCAGAACTATGTTTGTACTTAAAGGTAATCAGATCAGAACTATGTTTGTACTTAAAGGTAATCAGAACTATGTTTGTACTTAAAGGTAATCAGAACTATGTTTGTACTTAAAGGTAATCAGATTAGAACTATGTTTGTACTTATAGGTAATCAGAACAGAACTATGTTTGTACTTAAAGGTAATCAGATTAGAACTATGTTTGTACTTAAAGGTAATCAGATTAGAACTATGTTTGTACTTAAAGGTAATCAGATTAGAACTATGTTTGTACTTAAAGGTAATCAGAACAGAACTATGTTTGTTCTTATAGGTAATCAGAACTATGTTTGTACTTAAAGGTAATCAGAACTATGTTTGTACTTATAGGTAATCAGAACTATGTTTGTACTTATAGGTAATCAGATTAGAACTATGTTTGTACTTATAGGTAATCAGAACTATGTTTGTACATAAAGGTAATCAGATGAGAACTATGTTTGTACTTAAAGGTAATCAGAACAGAACTATGTTTGTACTTAAAGGTAATCAGAACAGAACTATGTTTGTACTTAAAGGTAATCAGATCAGAACTATGTTTGTACTTATAGGTAATCAGAACTATGTTTGTACTTATAGGTAATCAGAACTATGTTTGTACTTATAGGTAATCAGAACTATGTTTGTACTTATAGGTAATCAGATTAGAACTATGTTTGTACTTATAGGTAATCAGAACTATGTTTGTACATAAAGGTAATCACATGAGAACTATGTTTGTACTTAAAGGTAATCAGAACAGAACTATGTTTGTACTTAAAGGTAATCAGAACAGAACTATGTTTGTACTTATAGGTAATCAGAACTATGTTTGTACTTAAAGGTAATCAGATCAGAACTATGTTTGTACTTATAGGTAATCAGAACTGTTTGTACTTAAAGGTAAATCAGAACTATTTTTGTACTTATAGGTAATCAGATCAGAACTATGTTAGTTCGGATTACCTATAAGTACAAACATAGTTCTGATTACCTGTAAGTACAAACATAGTTCTAATCTGATTACCTATAAGTACAAACATAGTTCTGATTACCTATAAGTACAAACATAGTTCTGATCTGATTACCTTTAAGTACAAACATAGTTCTAATTACCTATAAGTACAAACATAGTTCAGATTACCTATAAGTACAATGTTTGTACTTATAGGTAATCAGAACTATGTTTGTACTTAAAGGTAATCAGAACTATGTTTGTACTTAAAGGTAATCAGATTAGAACTATGTTTGTACTTAAAGGTAATCAGATTAGAACTATGTTTGTACTTAAAGGTAATCAGATTAGAACTATGTTTGTACTTAAAGGTAATCAGATTAGAACTATGTTTGTACTTAAAGGTAATCAGAACAGAACTATGTTTGTACTTAAAGGTAATCAGAACAGAACTATGTTTGTACTTATAGGTAATCAGATCTAACAACAGCTAAATTATTAAGTCTTTGACCACACTGTGTTGTTACATTGGTGAGGAAAAACTCATGCTTCCTACCCTTTAAGTAAATCAGGTGTTAAATGAGGTGAAAAGGAGACTGTTTTAAAGTGGCACTCCAGTTTCCTAGTAACAGTAACTAGCAGGTATTCAAACCCTATCCTTTTCCCCAGCCATACTTATTCCCCAGGGTGTTGCTGTAAAAGGCAATGCATTGAATGAAAGAATTAACTGATTTGATTGTTACGCAATGGGATTAAAAAAACAAGTTCTCAGCTAAATTATCTGGTAAAATCAGGGTAGAGGACAATTTAGTGGCAGCAAGTTCATCATCTGATTTCTAACTACAGTCAGTCGAGCTACAACAAAGAAAAAACACTTTAGGTCTCAATTAAGTACTGAAGAATTATTCAATTATTTTTGTTTTTTAATGAGTGAGAACATTCTGAGTTGTGGACTTGTCTGCCTTGTCTTCATCCTCTAACTTCTTACATTTAACAGCTACAAGCTACTACAAAAGAAAAACACTTTAAGGTAATGTCTCGATTTAAGAACCAAACAATTATCCTCCAAGAATAATCCTTCGACAATAAAAACCCTTTCTATCACATAATGACAGCGGGCATGGAGGTGTCTTCATCCTACAACTCACTCCTAACCTCAGGTAAACTATAACGACAGCGGGCATGGAGGTGTCTTCATCCTACAACTCACTCCTAACCTCAGGTAAACTATAATGACAGCGGGCATGGAGGTGTCTTCATCCTACAACTCACTCCTAACCTCAGTAAAACTATAACAAAGACTAGGCCTAGACGTTCAGCTGCTGGCTCAATTAAGAACCAGATAATTATCCTCCAGTAAAACCCGTTCTACTTAGTGGAGGATCACATACTGACAGCAGACGTGGAGGAGCTGCCTTCTAACTTCCGTTAAACGATTACATTTATATATATACAGTGGGGGAAAAAAGTATTTAGTCAGCCACCAATTGTGCAAGTTCTCTCACTTAAAAAGATGAGAGAGGCCTGTAATTTTCATCATAGGTACACTTCAACTATGACAGACAAAATGAGGAAATACTTTGTTATATACCCTTTGTTGGCAATGACAGAGGTCAAACGTTTTCTGTAAGTCTTCACAAGGTTTTCACACACTGTTGCTGGTATTTTGGCCCATTCCTCCATGCAGATCTCCTCTAGAGCAGTGATGTTTTGGGGCTGTCGCTGGGCAACACGGACTTTCAACTCCCTCCAAAGATTTTCTATGGGGTTGAGATCTGGAGACTGGCTAGGCCACTCCAGGACCTTGAAATGCTTCTTACGAAGCCACTCCTTCGTTGCCGGGCGGTGTGTTTGGGATCATTGTCATGCTGAAAGACCCAGCCACGTTTCATCTTCAATGCCCTTGCTGATGGAAGGAGGTTTTCACTCAAAATCTCACGATACATGGCCCCATTCATTCTTTCCTTTACACGGATCAGTCGTCCTGGTCCCTTTGCAGAAAAACAGCCCCAAAGCATGATGTTTCCACCCCCATGCTTCACAGTAGGTATGGTGTTCTTTGGATGCAACTCAGCATTCTTTGTCCTCCAAACACGACGAGTTGAGTTTTTACCAAAAAGTTCTATTTTGGTTTGATCTGACCATATGACATTCTCCCAATCCTCATCTGGATCATTCAAATGCTCTCTAGCAAACTTCAGACGGCCTGAACATGTACTGGCTTAAGCAGGGGGACACGTCTGGCACTGCAGGATTTGAGACCCTGGCGCGTAGTGTGTTACTGATGGTAGGCTTTGTTACTTTGGTCCCAGCTCTCTGCAGGTCATTCACTAGGTCCCCGTGTGGTTCTGGGATTTTTGCTCACCGTTCTTGTGATCATTTTGACCCCACAGGGTGAGATCTTGCGTGGAGCCCCAGATCGAGGAAGATTATCAGTGGTCTTGTATGTCTTCCATTTCCTAATAATTGCTCCCACAGTTGATTTCTTCAAACCAAGCTGCTTACCTATTGCAGATTCAGTCTTCCCAACCTGGTGCAGGTCTACAATTTGGTTTCTGGTGTCCTTTGACAGCTCTTTGGTCTTGGCCATAGTGGAGTTTGGAGTGTGACTGTTTGAGGTTGTGGACAGGTGTCTTTTATACTGATAACAAGTTCAAACAGGTGCCATTAATACAGGTAACGAGTGGAGGACAGAGGAGCCTCTTAAAGAAGAAGTTACAGGTCTGTGAGAGCCAGAAATCTTGCTTGTTTGTATGTGACCAAATACTTATTTTCCACCATAATTTGCAAATAAATTCATTAAAAATCCTACAATGTGATTTTCTGGATTTTTTTCCTCATTTTGTCTGTCATAGTTGAAGTGTACCTATGATGAAAATTACAGGCCTCTCTCATCTTTTTAAGTGAGAGAACTTGCACAATTGGTGGCTGACTAAATACTTTTTTGCCCCACAGTATATATATATATATCTCTCTCTCATTTAAAAAAATTACTAGGCAAGCCAGTTATGTACAAATTCTTATTTACAATGATGGCTCTGGACCAATTGTGCGCCACCCTATGGGACTCACAATCACAGACGGTTGTGATACAGCCTGGAATCGAACCAGAGTGTCTGTAGTGACGCCTATAGCACTGAGATGTAGTGCCTTAGACCGCTGCGCCACTCGGAAACTATAATGACAGCAGACATGGAGGAGGTCCCTTCTGACCCCAGTTAAACTATAATGACAGCAGACATGGAGGAGGTCCCTTCTAACCCCAGTTAAACTATAATGACAGCAGACATGGAGGAGGTCCCTTCTGACCCCAGTTAAACTATAGTGACAGCAGACATGGAGGAGGTCCCTTCTGACCCCAGTTAAACTATAATGACAGCAGACATGGAGGAGGTCCCTTCTGACCCCAGTTAAACTATAATGACAGCAGACATGGAGGAGGTCCCTTCTGACCCCAGTTAAACTATAATGACAGCAGACATGGAGGAGGTCCTTCTGACCCCAGTTAAACTATAATGACAGCAGACATGGAGGAGGTCCCTTCTGACCCCAGTTAAACTATAATGACAGCAGACATGGAGGAGGTCCCTTCTAACCCCAGTTAAACTATAATGACAGCAGACATGGAGGTCCCTTCTGACCCCAGTTAAACTATAATGACAGCAGACATGGAGGAGGTCCCTTCTGACCCCAGTTAAACTATAATGACAGCAGACATGGAGGAGGTCCCTTCTGACCCCAGTTAAACTATAATGACAGCAGACATGGAGGAGGTCCCTTCTGACCCCAGTTAAACTATAATGACAGCAGACATGGAGGAGGTCCCTTCTGACCCCAGTTAAACTATAATGACAGCAGACATGGAGGAGGTCCCTTCTGACCCCAGTTAAACTATAATGACAGCAGACATGGAGGAGGTCCCTTCTGACCCCAGTTAAACTATAATGACAGCAGACATGGAGGAGGTCCCTTCTGACCCCAGTTAAACTATAATGACAGCAGACATGGAGGAGGTCCCTTCTGACCCCAGTTAAACTATAATGACAGCAGACATGGAGGAGGTCCCTTCTGACCCCAGGTAAACTATAATGACAGCAGACATGGAGGAGGTCCTTCTGACCCCAGTTAAACTATAATGACAGCAGACATGGAGGAGGTCCTTCTAACCCCAGTTAAACTATAATGACAGCAGACATGGAGGAGGTCCCTTCTGACCCCAGTTAAACTATAGTGACAGCAGACATGGAGGAGGTCCCTTCTGACCCCAGTTAAACTATAATGACAGCAGACATGGAGGAGGTCCCTTCTGACCCCAGTTAAACTATAATGACAGCAGACATGGAGGAGGTCCCTTCTGACCCCAGTTAAACTATAATGACAGCAGACATGGAGGAGGTCCCTTCTGACCCCAGTTAAACTATAATGACAGCAGACATGGAGGAGGTCCTTCTGACCCCAGTTAAACTATAATGACAGCAGACATGGAGGAGGTCCCTTCTGACCCCAGTTAAACTATAATGACAGCAGACATGGAGGAGGTCCTTCTGACCCCAGTTAAACTATAATGACAGCAGACATGGAGGAGGTCCCTTCTGACCCCAGTTAAACTATAATGACAGCAGACATGGAGGAGGTCCCTTCTGACCCCAGTTAAACTATAATGACAGCAGACATGGAGGAGGTCCCTTCTGACCCCAGTTAAACTATAATGACAGCAGACATGGAGGAGGTCCCTTCTGACCCCAGTTAAACTATAATGACAGCAGACATGGAGGAGGTCCCTTCTGACCCCAGTTAAACTATAATGACAGCAGACATGGAGGAGGTCCCTTCTGACCCCAGTTAAACTATAATGACAGCAGACATGGAAGAGGTCCCTTCTGACCCCAGTTAAACTATAATGACAGCAGACATGGAGGAGGTCCTTCTGACCCCAGTTAAACTATAATGACAGCAGACATGGAGGAGGTCCCTTCTGACCCCAGTTAAACTATAATGACAGCAGACATGGAGGAGGTCCCTTCTGACCCCAGTTAAACTATAATGACAGCTTCTACCTCAAGGCCATCAGACTGTTAAACAGCCATCACTAACATTGAGTGGCTGCTGCCAACATACGGACTTAAATCTCTAGCCACTTTATACATAGGAATTGGATGTAACAATGTATCACTAGCCACTTTAAACAATTTTGTATATAATGTTTACGTATCCGACATACTCATATCAAATGTATACACTGTACTCTAAACCATCTACTGTATCTTGCCTATGCCGTTCGGTCATCGACCCAAATCTCTAGCCACTTTAATAATTATAATTGGATGAAATAATGTATCACTAGCCACTTTAAACAATGCCATTTATATAATGTTTACATATCCTACATTACTCATCTCATATATGTGTGTGTGTGTGTGTGTGTGTGTGTGTGTGTATGTATGTATGTATGTATGTATGTATGTATGTATGTATGTATGTATGTATATATATATATATATATATATATATATATATATGTGTGTGTGTGTGTGTGTGTGTGTGTGTATATATATGTGTATATATGTATATGTGTGTATGTATGTATATGTGTATATACTGTACTCCATACCATCTACTGCATCTTGCCTATGCTGTCAGTCAGCCATCGCTCATCCATATATTTATATGTACATACTGTATTCATTCCTTTACTCTTGTGTGTATAAGGTAGTTGTTGTGAATTTGTTAGATTACTTGTTAGATACTACTGCATGGTCGGAACTAGAAGCACAAGCATTTCGCTACACTCGCATTAACATCTGCTAACCATGTGTATGTGACAAATAAAATTTGATTTGATTTAAACTATAATGACAGCAGACATGGAGGAGGTCCCTTCTGACCCCAGTTAAACTATAATGACAGCAGACATGGAGGAGGTCCCTTCTGACCCCAGTTAAACTATAATGACAGCAGACATGGAGGAGGTCCCTTCTGACCCCAGTTAAACTATAATGACAGCAGACATGGAGGAGGTCCCTTCTGACCCCAGTTAAACTATAATGACAGCAGACATGGAAGAGGTCCCTTCTGACCCCAGTTAAACTATAATGACAGCAGACATGGAGGAGGTCCCTTCTGACCCCAGTTAAACTATAGTGACAGCAGACATGGAGGAGGTCCCTTCTGACCCCAGTTAAACTATAATGACAGCAGACATGGAGGAGGTCCCTTCTGACCCCAGTTAAACTATAATGACAGCAGACATGGAGGAGGTCCCTTCTGACCCCAGTTAAACTATAATGACAGCAGACATGGAGGAGGTCCCTTCTGACCCCAGTTAAACTATAATGACAGCAGACATGGAGGAGGTCCCTTCTGACCCCAGTTAAACTATAATGACAGCAGACATGGAGGAGGTCCCTTCTGACCCCAGTTAAACTATAATGACAGCAGACATGGAAGAGGTCCCTTCTGACCCCAGTTAAACTATAATGACAGCAGACATGGAGGAGGTCCCTTCTGACCCCAGTTAAACTATAATGACAGCAGACATGGAGGAGGTCCCTTCTGACCCCAGTTAAACTATAATGACAGCAGACATGGAGGAGGTCCCTTCTGACCCCAGTTAAACTATAATGACAGCTTCTACCTCAAGGCCATCAGACTGTTAAACAGCCATCACTAACATTGAGTGGCTGCTGCCAACATACGGACTTAAATCTCTAGCCACTTTATACATAGGAATTGGATGTAACAATGTATCACTAGCCACTTTAAACAATTTTGTATATAATGTTTACGTATCCGACATACTCATATCAAATGTATACACTGTACTCTAAACCATCTACTGTATCTTGCCTATGCCGTTCGGTCATCGACCCAAATCTCTAGCCACTTTAATAATTATAATTGGATGAAATAATGTATCACTAGCCACTTTAAACAATGCCATTTATATAATGTTTACATATCCTACATTACTCATCTCATATATGTGTGTGTGTGTGTGTGTGTGTGTGTGTGTGTGTATGTATGTATGTATGTATGTATGTATGTATGTATGTATGTATGTATGTATATATATATATATATATATATATATATATATATGTGTGTGTGTGTGTGTGTGTGTGTGTGTGTATATATATGTGTATATATGTATATGTGTGTATGTATGTATATGTGTATATACTGTACTCCATACCATCTACTGCATCTTGCCTATGCCGGTCAGCCATCGCTCATCCATATATTTATATGTACATACTCGTATTCATTCCTTTACTCTTGTGTGTATAAGGTAGTTGTTGTGAATTTGTTAGATTACTTGTTAGATACTACTGCATGGTCGGAACTAGAAGCACAAGCATTTCGCTACACTCGCATTAACATCTGCTAACCATGTGTATGTGACAAATAAAATTTGATTTGATTTAAACTATAATGACAGCAGACATGGAGGAGGTCCCTTCTGACCCCAGTTAAACTATAATGACAGCAGACATGGAGGAGGTCCCTTCTAGTGCACTATATAGGGAATATGGTCCTGGTCTAAAGTAGTGCACTATTTAGGGAATAGGGGCTCTGGTCTATAGTAGAACACTATATAGGGAATAGGGCTCTGGTCTATAGTAGTGCACTATATTGGGAATAGGGCTGGGCCCTACTGAGAGGAGAGAGAACAGGGCCCTACTGAGAGGAGAGAGAACAGGGCCCTACTGAGAGGAGAGAGCAGCAGCTGGGCCCTACTGAGAGGAGAGAGCAGCAGCTGGGCCCTACTGAGAGGAGAGAGCAGCAGCTGGGCCCTACTGAGAGGAGAGAGAACAGGGCCCTACTGAGCAGAGAGAGAGCAGGGCCCTACTGAGAGGAGAGAGAGCAGGGCCCTACTGAGCAGAGAGAGCTGGGCCCTACTGAGCAGAGAGAGCTGGGCCCTACTGAGCGGAGAGAGAGCTGGGCCCTACTGAGCGGAGAGAGAGCTGGGCTCTACTGAGAGGAGAGAGAACAGGGCCCTACTGAGAGGAGAGAGAACAGGGCCCTACTGAGAGGAGAGAGAAGAGGGCCCTACTGAGAGGAGAGAGAGCAGGGCCCTACTGAGAGGAGAGAGCAGCAGCTGGGCCCTACTGAGAGGAGAGAGCAGCAGCTGGGCCCTACTGAGAGGAGAGAGCAGCAGCTGGGCCCTACTGAGAGGAGAGAGAGCAGCAGCTGGGCCCTACTGAGAGGAGAGAGAACAGGGCCCTACTGAGAGGAGAGAGAACAGGGTCCTACTGAGAGGAGAGAGAGCAGGGCCCTACTGAGCAGAGAGAGCTGGGCCCTACTGAGCGGAGAGAGAGCTGGGCCTCTACTGAGAGGAGAGAGAACAGGGCCCTACTGAGAGGGAGAGAGAACAGGGCCCTACTGAGAGGAGAGAGAAGAGGGCCCTACTGAGAGGAGAGAGAGCAGGGCCCTACTGAGAGGAGAGAGCAGCAGCTGGGCCCTACTGAGAGGAGAGAGAGCAGCAGCTGGGCCCTACTGAGAGGAGAGAGAGCAGCAGCTGGGCCCTACTGAGAGGAGAGAGAACAGGGCCCTACTGAGAGGAGAGAGAACAGGGCCCTACTGAGAGGAGAGAGAACAGGGTCCTACTGAGAGGAGAGAGAGCAGGGCCCTACTGAGAGGAGAGAGAACAGGGTCCTACTGAGAGGAGAGAGCAGCAGCTGGGCCCTACTGAGAGGAGAGAGAGCAGCAGCTGGGCCCTACTGAGAGGAGAGAGAGCAGGGCCCTACTGAGAGGAGAGAGAACAGGGCCCTACTGAGAGGAGAGAGCAGCAGCTGGGCCCTACTGAGAGGAGAGAGAGCAGCAGCTGGGCCCTACTGAGAGGAGAGAGAACAGGGCCCTACTGAGAGGAGAGAGAACAGGGTCCTACTGAGAGGAGAGAGAGCAGGGCCCTACTGAGCAGAGAGAGCTGGGCCCTACTGAGCGGAGAGAGAGCTGGGCTCTACTGAGAGGAGAGAGAACAGGGCCCTACTGAGAGGAGAGAGAACAGGGCCCTACTGAGAGGAGAGAGAAGAGGGCCCTACTGAGAGGAGAGAGCAGCAGCTGGGCCCTACTGAGAGGAGAGAGAACAGGGCCCTACTGAGAGGAGAGAGAACAGGGTCCTACTGAGAGGAGAGAGAACAGGGCCCTACTGAGAGGAGAGAGAACAGGGTCCTACTGAGAGGAGAGAGCAGCAGCTGGGCCCTACTGAGAGGAGAGAGAGCAGCAGCTGGGCCCTACTGAGAGGAGAGAGAGCAGCAGCTGGGCCCTACTGAGAGGAGAGAGAGCAGGGCCCTACTGAGAGGAGAGAGAACAGGGCCCTACTGAGAGGAGAGAGCAGCAGCTGGGCCCTACTGAGAGGAGAGAGAGCAGCAGCTGGGCCCTACTGAGAGGAGAGAGAACAGGGCCCTACTGAGAGGAGAGAGAACAGGGTCCTACTGAGAGGAGAGAGAGCAGGGCCCTACTGAGCAGAGAGAGCTGGGCCCTACTGAGCGGAGAGAGAGCTGGGCTCTACTGAGAGGAGAGAGAACAGGGCCCTACTGAGAGGAGAGAGAACAGGGCCCTACTGAGAGGAGAGAGAAGAGGGCCCTACTGAGAGGAGAGAGCAGCAGCTGGGCCCTACTGAGAGGAGAGAGCAGCAGCAGGGCCCTACTGAGAGGATAACACACAGAGGACATAGAAGGCACAGTGTGTGGGTATGTGCGGGTGTATTATAATGGAAGGTGGGGTGTCTGTTTTTTTGTGTTTGGAAAAGTGTGGACTTAAGTGAGTGGAAAAAGGATAATGTTTGCAAATCCCAGAGCCCAGAGCGTGTTTGTGAGGTAGGAGTTATGAGAAAGAGATTTCAATTTTTTGTGCAGATATAGGATATATACATTTTTAAAATAGATTATAAATATAGTCTATTTATTGTCCTATCGCGATTGAACAGTCCCCAACCCTATTACCCTAGACACCCACCTGAGAGACCCGTACACTTAAGGAGAAGTCCTTATCTGTTTTACGGGCCTACTGTAAGTAGTCTATACACAGCCAAATCATAAAGATGAACGTGGTCAGAGACCTACTGAAGCAGCACCGCACACCTCAAGAGTCTGAGCCTGCCTGGCAGGGTTGGTCCCGCCTTCCCTCTGATGGGAGAGTATAATATGCAAGGACATTCTCCAAGCTGCTAATGAGAACCTTGACGACCTTGTAGCTTTGCCCCTCCCTAAGGCAGTGGCAGTTCTGGCAACACTAGCTGCAGTAACCCATGGAGGGGGGGTGACATTCGGAGAGGGAGCAAATTATGGTGGCCCTGGTGGAACAAAATCAAAGGTCTGACTGCACGGAGATGCTTGGGAACATGGCCACAACAGGGGGACCAGAGTGTGTGTTTCAGGAAGGGGTGTATCTGACCTCCATCCTCTAAGGACGTGACAATGTTCAATTAAATCTCCCCTTTTTGGACAAAATTTTTCGCTCCGTTTTGCAGGCCTTTTTCAAACAGCTGCAACTGTATATGCATTTGTAAATCAAGACCTTTCTTGAGTTGGGTCTCTGGGCTGGAACGACTGTTGAACATCTGAGCTTACGGGTTGTTTGTGAGGGAAAGGGGTTGAGTGTGAGTGAGTGTGTGTGTGTGTCCCACATCGGTTGCTAGGGCGTAATGATGTTAGGGACAATATAGGATGAATCACAATAATGTTTTACTGAAATAATAAATCGCTCGGCAAGAATGTAATTTTTTTGTAATGGCAATCCTGGTTAGAGGTAACAATCGTTTGCATAAATTGCCTACATTATTACACATTATTTGTGAATTATGGGAAATTAAGATACGCAGGATTTTTTTTTTTTTTTTTTAATTAGCTATATAATACAAATCGAGGTGAGGGCGATGGAAACGTTTTTTTGCCGGTTGATCTGCTTCTGTTCTGCGGGTGGCTCTGTCACGATCGTCGAAATGAGCAGACCAAGGCGCAGCGTGCATGACGTTCCGCATCTTTTAATTCACGGTGAAACGTTCAGACAAGGAAGAAATGACTTGACCGTAACAATATAGAGTAGCTCACAGGCACGAACAGCTGCCTCTAATTGGGGACCATACCAAAACCAAAACATAGAAATTATAACATAGAAACCCAATAAACCCCTTAGTCACGTCCTGACCAAAACCACCATAGAAAACCCCAGAGGGCCATCTATGGCCAGGACGTGACAGTACCCTCCCCCAAAAGAAGTGGACTCCGGCCGCACAACCAGAACTAAATGGGGAGGCTTCGGGTGGGCATTTAGGTGTCGGTGGCGGCTCCGGTGCGGGACGTATCACTCGCTCAGACCACGGAACCGGGCTGAACGCCTTGCCCGGATTGGTCCTCGGCGCAGAGGAAAGCTTCGGCCTAGTGGCTGGACTGAACGCCATGCCTGGACTGAACACCGGCGCAGATGAGGGCTCCGGCCCTGGCGCCGGGCTGGAAAGGCGCACTGGAGGCCTGGTGCGTAGAGCCGGCAGGGGTTGCACCGGACTGGTGACACGCTCTTCAGGGCGAGTGCGGGGATCCGGCACAGGACGTACCAGGCTGGGAAGGCGCACTGGAAACCTGGTGCGTGGAGCTCTGGTTACACTGCTGTGCCTCTACTCTGAGATCTCTGGTCACACTGCTGTGCCTCAGTAAATTATGATATTGTATCTCCGAAATGGATAAATGAAAAATTTTATTTGCCATTTTGATCACTTCAAAGTGAAACAAAATAAGTTTGAGTTACAAAGTACAGCAGCTTTGTTTACAAATTGCAGGTCAGATTTTCTATATTGATCACAATCTGCTGCTCTGATCCATCCACTACTATATCAACACACAGGCCTCTTCATATCACTCTCATTAAAAAAACAACACTCATTATAAACTAGTTGAGTGATATAGAATAAAAAAGTAATTTAGCTGACGAAAAGCGTGTGTTAACGGTTCATATATTGACTCCTTACTGTCAGTGCGTCTGTCTACACCTTTTTTTTGGGGTAGGAGTGGCAGCCTCACCCGGAGCCTGTCTTCCAGACCCTCACAGACCTCCAGGGCCCCCAGGGCCAGGCCCTCCTCTGTCCAGCAGACACGCACCCAGTCTCAGCCCCAGACACAAACCCATGCCCAGAGAGAAGGCATGGTGCCTGCTGGTCTGTAACAAAGTTGCTCTGATGTTGCTAGCTTACATTTTCTGAATAAAACTGGAAACTGGGAATTGTGGGAGATTTTCATATAAACACAGCGAAAAAAGAAACGTCCTCTCACTGTCAACTGCGTTTATTTTCAGCAAACTTAACATGTGTAAATATTTGTATGAACATAACAAGATTCAAGAACTGAGACATAAACTGAACAAGTTCCATAGACATGTGACTAACAGAAATGGAATAATGTGTCCCTGAACAAAGGGGAGTCAAAATCAAAAGTAAGTCAGTATCTGGTGTGGCCACCAGCTGCATTAAGTACTGCAGTGCATCTCCTCCTCATGGACTGCACCAGATGTGCCAGTTCTTGCTGTGAGCTGTTACCCCACTCTTCCACCAAGGCACATGCAAGTTCCCGGACATTTCTGGGGGGGGATGGCCCTAGCCCTCACCCTCCGATCCAACAGGTCCCAGACGTGCTCAATGGGATTGAGATCCGGGCTCTTCGCTGGCCATGGCAGAACACTGACATTCCTGTCTTGCAGGTATTAAGCACAGAACGAGCAGTATGGCTGGTGGCATTGTCATGCTGGGGGGTTATGTCAGGATGAGCCTGCAGGAAGGGTACCACATGAGGGAGGAGGATGTCTTCCCTGTAACGCACAGCGTTGAGATTGCCTGCAATGACAACAAGCTCAGTCCGATGATGCTGTGACACACCGCCCCAGACCATGACGGACCCTCCACCTCCAAATCGATCCCGCTCCAGAGTACAGGCCTCGGTGTAACGCTCATTCCTTCGACGATAAACGCAAATCCGACCATCACCCCTGGTGAGACAAAACCGCGACTCGTCAGTGAAGAGCACTTTTTGCCAGTCCTGTCTGGTCCAGCGACGGTGGGTTTGTGCCCATAGGCGACGTTGTTGCCGGTGATGTCTGGTGAGGACCTGCCTTACAACAGGCCTACAAGTCCTCAGTCCAGCCTCTCTCAGCCTATTGCGGACAGTCTGAGCACTGATGGAGGGATTGTGCTTTCCAGGTGTAACTCGGGCAGCTGTTGTTGCCATCCTGTACCTGTCCTGCAGGTGTGATGTTCGGATATACCGATCCTGTGCAGGTGTTGTTACACGTGGTCTGACACTGCGAGGACAATCAGCTGTCCGTCCTGTCTCCCTGTAGCGTTGTCTTAGGCGTCTCACAGTACGGACATTGCAATTCATTGCCCTGGCCACATCTGCAGTCCTCATGCCTCCTTGCAGTATGCCTAAGGCACGTTCACGCAGATGAGCAGGGACCCTGGGCATCTTTCTTTTGGTGTTTTTCAGAGTCAGTAGAAAGGCCTCTTTAGTGTCGTAAGTTTTCATAACTGTGACCTTAATTGCCTACCGTCTGTAAACTGTTAGTGTCTTAACGACCGTTCCACAGGTGCATGTTCATTAATTGTTTTATGGTTCATTGAACAAGCATGGGGAAACAGTGTTTAAACCCTTTGCAATGAAGATCTGTGAAGTTATTTGGATTTTTACGAATTATCTTTGAAAGACGGGGTGCTGAAAAAGGGACGTTTCTTTGTTTGCTGAGTTTAGCAAGGCAGAGATTCCTAACGCACGACTAGTGCCAGAATCACGCTGCTGTAGACAGTGCCAACGATAATCCAAGAGGAAATTGTTGTAGATCGTTGTCGAGCTATGTCAATATTGAATTTCATTTTACTGCTGTTCCGTTCATTGCTGACTTGTAAATTGTTATTTTATAATACAGCAGCCTACATGGTTGTTGTAACTAGAAGAGGCCTTCTGGTTGATCTGGATCAAAAGGGTGGCTGGCCCAGCAGCTGCTGAAGAAGGTAGCCTAGACTAGAGCATGTTATGACGTCTTGCCTAAGTTTGTTTTGTTGACCCAACAAAACAAATGTAAAAAATGTAAACAAAATGAGGAAACTGACACTTACTGAGTCTGGGTTTAAATCAGGTTCCCATCCAACCTGTTTATGCGCGTAAAGTATATGTCGGATAAAAAGTCATAAGGCCTGATAGATCCAGAACATTTGTCGACAAACTTTCCAAAATGTAGACAAAACAAAATACGCTAGAAAATACCTTTTTAAATGCAATAACTGTTGTTGGAAAAGCTTTTATGCTCAAATATTGATATAATAACAAGCTATGAAAAGTAAACGCGATGTAATGGTGTGTGGTCCTCCCACTAGGACTCATGGGGAAACCATGCCGTTTATTAGGCTACAGATTAAATACGTTACGATGAACTTCACAGGGTGGTGAAAGTGAGTTTAACCTAAGTGTATGTAATTTTTCTAAATGGACAATTCCACATAGAACACTAAAGTGAAAAGCAAATTAACGTTGTCTTCAAGACACATAAAAAAAAAATAAAAAAAATATTCAAAGCACATTCCATCAAATAGTTTTACAGTATTTTAGATTTAAAATTTGTTTTTTATATCTTTGATTAAAGATGTCGTTTTATACCCATCCCTACCCTCTGACACTGGACTGTTTCGCCTTGTTTGAAACGCCGTCAGTGTCACCGTGAAAATGTTTCAAACTTGTCTTAGCAGCAGCATTCATAATGTGATGTAACGAGGGTAGATTTGGTCAAAATGACTTCCCAAAGCGAAGCAGAGCAGTTTTATCCAGGCACAAATATCCTGTACTTTACCATTTGACCATAGCGGTAATACAGACATAGGTGCAAAAAACGCAATCTGTTCATTATTATATCAGATATAAAATGGACAGACTAGCTCAAATTATTACTAATCATTGAAATTGATAAATTACCCAATGGATCGTGATACTTTAATTGTAAAATGGGAATTTAACGGGGCGGCAGGGTAGCCTAGTGGTTAGAGCGTTTGACTAGTAACCGAAAGGTTGCAAGTTCAAATCCCCCGAGCTGACAAGGTGCAAATCTGTCATTCTGCCCCCTGAACAAGGCAGTTAACCCCCCTGTTCCTAGGCCGTCATTGAAAATAAGAATTTGTTCTTAACTGACTTGCCTAGTTAAATAAAGGTATTTTTATGTGCACTATGTCAAGCACAGCCTTTTATCACAAAGTCAAATTGATGGAAACACACATCTCGCGCGGATCGTAGAATATTCACGTGAAAATCTGTCGCCGATTGGATGGAAGCCCAGCTATTGAAACAAACAGTGCATCATTCCAAATGGCTGGAGGCGGCAAACAAAGTACCAGCTGTGATTTACAACCCGATAGCAATATGTTGGAATACCAAATAAATGCTTTGGTGAATTATAATAATCATGTATCTCTTCTTACTCGACGTCATGGAAAACCTCTTATGAAGCCAGGTTTCGTAGCATGTTTCTCTGTTTGTTTCATATATAGCAAGGTAGTTTCACTTTAAGATATATTAATAATGTATGGAGTGGCAGTAAGGCAACCTCACCAGACTCCACAGAGAGAGAGAGAGAGAGAGAGAGAGAGAGAGAGAGAGAGAGAGAGAGAGAGAGAGAGAGAGAGAGAGAGAGAGAGAGAGAGAGAGAGAGAGAGAGAGAGAGAGAGAGAGAGAGAGAGAGAGAGACAGAGACAGAGACAGAGACAGAGAGAGAGAGAGAGAGAGAGAGAGAGAGACAGAGACAGAGACAGAGACAGAGAGAGAGAGAGAGAGAGAGAGAGAGAGAGAGAGAGAGAGAGAGAGAGACAGAGACAGAGACAGAGACAGAGACAGAGACAGAGACAGAGACAGAGACAGAGACAGAGACAGAGACAGAGACAGAGACAGAGACAGAGACAGAGACAGAGACAGAGACAGAGACAGAGACAGAGACAGAGACAGAGACAGAGACAGAGACAGAGACAGAGACAGAGACAGAGACAGAGACAGAGAGAGAGAGAGAGAAAACACACATTGCTTCAGCATCAATAACACTAATAAAACAGAGAGATGTGTTACCTGTGTGAGAACATCTAGTTGAGCCACTATGTGTTCCAGAGTGCTGGCCAGACCGGCAGGCACCATGCCTTCTCTCTGGGCATGGGTCTGTGTCTGGGGCTGAGACTGGGTGTGTGTCTGCTGGACAGAGGAGGGCCTGGCCCTGGAGGTCTGGGAGGGTCTGGAAGACAGGCTGCCACTCCTACTCCTCACTTCCGTACGTAAGCCCCGCCCCAGGCCGTTACACAGCTCTGACTCAGACGACTCCTTGAGAGGACAAGAAAAGCCCATATCAACATCTGGGTGTCCAATAACTAGGATATCTATTGGCCAGAGGTTTTACCTGACTATGTGAACTAAACCAGTAAACTATGGGTCCTGAGTATGACTAAAAGGACCAAAACTTCTCTTCCGTTACCATCCCTCCTCCTCCTCAGAATAATTGCCCCTCAACTCCTGTTCAACATCTGGTAGACAGGTGCCCCGCTACAAGACCCTCTCTCTCTCTCTCTCTCCCTTTTTCCTCCCTCCGAGGTGTGTAAATATTGACTGTGTGGTCAGGGAGAAGTGATGCTCCCTGTGCCTGTCCACGTACACCCACTTTGTGTTGAGAGAGAGAGAGAGAGAGAGAGAGAGAGAGAGAGAGAGAGAGAGAGAGGAGACGAGGGGAGTTTCAATTGTGTCGTATGTACAGGATACTCATGGTATACACCGTCCAACCAAATGCTATGTGTTTGGGGAATTTCTTTTTTTTTTTTTTTATTCTACAAACTACTGACAACATTTCTCCCAAATTCCAAGTAAAAATATTGTCATTTAGAGCATTTATACTTGAAAATGACAACTGGTCAAAATAACTAAAAGATGCAGCGTTGTCCAGACCTCGAATAATGCAGAGAAAATAAGTTCATAATAATAATTAAACAACACAATACTAATGATTTAACTTAGGAAGAGTTCACCGATCCTCCACCAAATGTCCCAGTGGGTGCGAGACACTGTGGCTTGTAGGCCTCTCCAGGTCTCACATCCACTGGGACATTTGGTGGAGGATCTGTGATGTCCTGGGGGTGCTTCAGCAAGGCTGGAGTCTGGCAGATTTGTCTTGGTGAAGGACGCATGAATCAAGCCACGTACAAGGTTGTCCTGGAAGAAAACTTGCTTAGGGTTAGAATCAGAGCAGGTGGTCAGTCCTGTTAGGGTTAGAATCAGAGCAGGTGGTCAGTCCTGTTAGGGTTAGAATCAGAGCAGGCGGTCAGTCCTGTTAGGGTTAGAATCAGAGCAGGTGGTCAGTCCTGTTAGGGTTAGAATCAGAGCAGGTGGTCAGTCCTGTTAGGGTTAGAATCAGAGCAGGTGGTCAGTCCTGTTAGGGTTAGAATCAGAGCAGGTGGTCAGTCCTGTTAGGGTTAGAATCAGAGCAGGCGGTCAGTCCTGTTAGGGTTAGAATCAGAGCAGGTGGTCAGTCCTGTTAGGGTTAGAATCAGAGCAGGTGGTCAGTCCTGTTAGGGTTAGAATCAGAGCATGTGGTCAGTCCTGTTAGGGTTAGAATCAGAGCAGGTGATCAGTCCTGTTAGGGTTAGAATCAGAGCAGGTGGTCAGTCCAGTTAGGGTTAGAATCAGAGCAGGTGGTCAGTCCTATTAGGGTTAGAATCAGAGCAGGTGGTCAGTCCTGTTAGGGTTAGAATCAGAGCAGGTGGTCAGTCCTGTTAGGGTTAGAATCAGAGCAGGTGGTCAGTAGGGTTAGAATCAGAGCAGGCGGTCAGTCCTGTTAGGGTTAGAATCAGAGCAGGCGGTCAGTCCTGTTAGGGTTAGAATCAGAGCAGGCGGTCAGTCCTGTTAGGGTTAGAATCAGAGCAGGTGGACAGTCCTGTTAGGGTTAGAATCAGAGCAGGTGGTCAGTCCTGTTAGGGTTAGAATCAGAGCAGGTGATTAGTCCTGTTAGGGTTAGAATCAGAGCAGGTGGTCAGTCCTGTTAGGGTTAGAATCAGAGCAGGCGGTCAGTCCTGTTAGGGTTAGAATCAGAGCAGGCGGTCAGTCCTGTTAGGGTTAGAATCAGAGCAGGTGGTCAGTCCTGTTAGGGTTAGAATCAGAGCAGGTGGTCAGTCCTGTTAGGGTTAGAATCAGAGCAGGTGGTCAGTCCTGTTAGGTTTAGAATCAGAGCAGGCGGTCAGTCCTGTCAGGGTTAGAATCAGAGCAGGCGGTCAGTCCTGTTAGGGTTAGAATCAGAGCAGGCGGTCAGTCCTGTTAGGGTTAGAATCAGAGCAGGCGGTCAGTCCTGTTAGGGTTAGAATCAGAGCAGGTGGTCAGTCCTGTTAGGTTAGAATCAGAGCAGGTGGTCAGTCCTGTTAGGGTTAGAATCAGAGCAGGTGGTCAGTCCTGTTAGGGTTAGAATCAGAGCAGGTGGTCAGTCCAGTTAGGGTTAGAATCAGAGCAGGTGGTCAGTCCTGTTAGGGTTAGAATCAGAGCAGGTGATCAGTCCTGTTAGGGTTAGAATCAGAGCAGGTGATCAGTCCTGTTAGGGTTAGAATCAGAGCAGGTGGTCAGTCCTGTTAGGGTTAGAATCAGAGCAGGCGGTCAGTCCTGTTAGGGTTAGAATCAGAGCAGGCGGTCAGTCCAGTTAGGGTTAGGATCAGAGCAGGCGGTCAGTCCTGTTAGGGTTAGGATCAGAGTAGGCGGTCAGTCCTGTTAGGGTTAGAATCAGAGCAGGCGGTCAGTCCTGTTAGGGTTAGAATCAGAGCAGGCGGTCAGTCCTGTTAGGGTTAGAATCAGAGCAGGCGGTCATTCCTGTTAGGGTTAGAATCAGAGCAGGCGGTCAGTCCTGTTAGGGTTAGAATCAGAGCAGGTGGTCAGTCCAGTTAGGGTTAGAATCAGAGCAGGTGGTCAGTCCTGTTAGGGTTAGAATCAGAGCACGTGGTCAGTCCTGTTAGGGTTAGAATCAGAGCAGGTGGTCAGTAGGGTTAGAATCAGAGCAGGCGGTCAGTCCTGTTAGGGTTAGAATCAGAGCAGGCGGTCAGTCCTGTTAGGGTTAGAATCAGAGCAGGTGGTCAGTCCTATTAGGTTAGAATCAGAGGAGGTGGTCAGTCCTGTTAGGGTTAGAATCAGAGCAGGTGGTCAGTCCTGTTAGGGTTAGAATCAGAGCAGGTGGTCAGTAGGGTTAGAATCAGAGCAGGTGGTCAGTCCTGTTAGGGTTAGAATCAGAGCAGGCGGTCAGTCCTGTTCTGGTTAGAATCAGAGCAGGTGGTCAGTCCTGTTAGGGTTAGAATCAGAGCAGGTGGACAGTCCTGTTAGGGTTAGAATCAGAGCAGGTGGTCAGTCCTGTTAGGGTTAGAATCAGAGCAGGTGGTCAGTCCTGTTAGGGTTAGAATCAGAGGAGGTGGTCAGTCCTTTTAGGGTTGGAATCAGAGCAGGTGGTCAGTAGGGTTAGAATCAGAGCAGGTGGTCAGTCCTGTTAGGGTTAGAATCAGAGCAGGTGGTCAGTCCTGTTAGGGTTAGAATCAGAGCAGGTGGTCAGTCCTGTTAGGGTTAGAATCAGAGCAGGTGGTCAGTCCTGTTAGGGTTAGAATCAGAGCAGGTGGTCAGTCCAGTTAGGGTTAGAATCAGAGCAGGTGGTCAGTCCTGTTAGGGTTAGAATCAGAGCAGGTGATCAGTCCTGTTAGGGTTAGAATCAGAGCAGGCGGTCAGTCCTGTTAGGGTTAGGATCAGAGCAGGCGGTCAGTCCTGTTAGGGTTAGAATCAGAGCAGGCGGTCAGTCCAGTTAGGGTTAGGATCAGAGCAGGCGGTCAGTCCTGTTAGGGTTAGAATCAGAGCAGGTGGTCAGTCCTGTTAGGGTTAGAATCAGAGCAGGCGGTCAGTCCTGTTAGGGTTAGAATCAGAGCAGGCGGTCAGTCCTGTTAGGGTTAGAATCAGAGCAGGCGGTCATTCCTGTTAGGGTTAGAATCAGAGCAGGCGGTCAGTCCTGTTAGGGTTAGAATCAGAGCAGGTGGTCAGTCCAGTTAGGGTTAGAATCAGAGCAGGTGGTCAGTCCTGTTAGGGTTAGAATCAGAGCAGGTGGTCAGTCCTGTTAGGGTTAGAATCAGAGCAGGTGGTCAGTAGGGTTAGAATCAGAGCAGGCGGTCAGTCCTGTTAGGGTTAGAATCAGAGCAGGCGGTCAGTCCTGTTAGGGTTAGAATCAGAGCAGGTGGTCAGTCCTGTTAGGGTTAGAATCAGAGCAGGTGGTCAGTCCTGTTAGGGTTAGAATCAGAGCAGGTGGTCAGTCCTGTTAGGGTTAGAATCAGAGCAGGTGGTCAGTCCTGTTAGGGTTAGAATCAGAGCAGGTGGTCAGTCCTGTTAGGGTTAGAATCAGAGCAGGTGGTCAGTCCTGTTAGGGTTAGAATCAGAGCAGGTGGTCAGTCCTGTTAGGGTTAGAATCAGAGCAGGTGGACAGTCCTGTTAGGGTTAGAATCAGAGCAGGTGGTCAGTCCTGTTAGGGTTAGAATCAGAGCAGGTGATTAGTCCTGTTAGGGTTAGAATCAGAGCAGGTGGTCAGTCCAGTTAGGGTTAGAATCAGAGCAGGTGGTCAGTCCTGTTAGGGTTAGAATCAGAGCAGGTGGTCAGTCCTGTTAGGTTAGAATCAGAGCAGGTGGTCAGTCCTGTTAGGGTTAGAATCAGAGCAGGTGGTCAGTAGGGTTAGAATCAGAGCAGGTGGTCAGTCCTGTTAGGGTTAGAATCAGAGCAGGCGGTCAGTCCAGTTAGGGTTAGAATCAGAGCAGGCGGTCAGTCCTGTTAGGGTTAGAATCAGAGCACGTGGTCAGTCCTGTTAGGGTTAGAATCAGAGCAGGTGGTCAGTAGGGTTAGAATCAGAGCAGGCGGTCAGTCCTGTTAGGGTTAGAATCAGAGCAGGCGGTCAGTCCTGTTAGGGTTAGAATCAGAGCAGGTGGTCAGTCCTATTAGGGTTAGAATCAGAGCAGGTGGTCAGTCCTGTTAGGGTTAGAATCAGAGCAGGTGGTCAGTCCTGTTAGGGTTAGAATCAGAGCAGGTGGTCAGTAGGGTTAGAATCAGAGCAGGTGGTCAGTCCTGTTAGGGTTAGAATCAGAGCAGGCGGTCAGTCCTGTTCTGGTTAGAATCAGAGCAGGTGGTCAGTCCTGTTAGGGTTAGAATCAGAGCAGGTGGACAGTCCTGTTAGGGTTAGAATCAGAGCAGGTGGTCAGTCCTGTTAGGGTTAGAATCAGAGCAGGTGGTCAGTCCTGTTAGGGTTAGAATCAGAGCAGGTGGTCAGTCCTTTTAGGGTTGGAATCAGAGCAGGTGGTCAGTAGGGTTAGAATCAGAGCAGGCGGTCAGTCCTGTTAGGGTTAGAATCAGAGCAGGCGGTCAGTCCTGTTAGGGTTAGAATCAGAGCAGGTGGTCAGTCCTATTAGGGTTAGAATCAGAGCAGGTGGTCAGTCCTGTTAGGGTTAGAATCAGAGCAGGTGGTCAGTCCTTTTAGGGTTAGAATCAGAGCAGGTGGTCAGTAGGGTTAGAATCAGAGCAGGTGGTCAGTCCTGTTAGGGTTAGAATCAGAGCAGGTGGTCAGTCCAGTTAGGGTTAGAATCAGAGCAGGTGGTCAGTCCTGTTAGGGTTAGAATCAGAGCAGGTGGTCAGTCCTGTTAGGTTTAGAATCAGAGCAGGTGGTCAGTCCTGTTAGGGTTAGAATCAGAGCAGGTGGTCAGTCCTGTTAGGTTTAGAATCAGAGCAGGCGGTCAGTCCTGTCAGGGTTAGAATCAGAGCAGGCGGTCAGTCCTGTTAGGGTTAGAATCAGAGCAGGTGGTCAGTCCTGTTAGGGTTAGAATCAGAGCAGGTGGTCAGTCCTGTTAGGGTTAGAATCAGAGCAGGTGGTCAGTCCTGTTAGGGTTAGAATCAGAGCAGGTGGTCAGTCCTGTTAGGGTTAGAATCAGAGCAGGTGGTCAGTCCTGTTAGGTTAGAATCAGAGCAGGTGGTCAGTCCAGTTAGGGTTAGAATCAGAGCAGGTGGTCAGTCCTGTTAGGGTTAGAATCAGAGCAGGTGATCAGTCCTGTTAGGGTTAGAATCAGAGCAGGCGGTCAGTCCTGTTAGGGTTAGGATCAGAGCAGGCGGTCAGTCCTGTTAGGGTTAGAATCAGAGCAGGCGGTCAGTCCAGTTAGGGTTAGGATCAGAGCAGGCGGTCAGTCCTGTTAGGGTTAGAATCAGAGTAGGCGGTCAGTCCTGTTAGGGTTAGAATCAGAGCAGGCGGTCAGTCCTGTTAGGGTTAGAATCAGAGCAGGCGGTCAGTCCTGTTAGGGTTAGAATCAGAGCAGGCGGTCATTCCTGTTAGGGTTAGAATCAGAGCAGGCGGTCAGTCCTGTTAGGGTTAGAATCAGAGCAGGTGGTCAGTCCAGTTAGGGTTAGAATCAGAGCAGGTGGTCAGTCCTGTTAGGGTTAGAATCAGAGCAGGTGGTCAGTCCTGTTAGGGTTAGAATCAGAGCAGGTGGTCAGTAGGGTTAGAATCAGAGCAGGCGGTCAGTCCTGTTAGGGTTAGAATCAGAGCAGGCGGTCAGTCCTGTTAGGTTAGAATCAGAGCAGGTGGTCAGTCCTATTAGGGTTAGAATCAGAGCAGGTGGTCAGTCCTGTTAGGGTTAGAATCAGAGCAGGTGGTCAGTCCTGTTAGGGTTAGAATCAGAGCAGGTGGTCAGTAGGGTTAGGGTTAGAATCAGAGCAGGTGGTCAGTAGGGTTAGAATCAGAGCAGGTGGTCAGTCCTGTTAGGGTTAGAATCAGAGCAGGCGGTCAGTCCAGTTAGGGTTAGAATCAGAGCAGGCGGTCAGTCCTGTTAGGGTTAGAATCAGAGCAGGTGGTCAGTCCAGTTAGGGTTAGAATCAGAGCAGGTGGTCATTACAGTTAGGGTTAGAATCAGAGCAGGTGGTCAGTCCTGTTAGGGTTAGAATCAGAGCAGGTGGTCAGTCCTGTTAGGGTTAGAATCAGAGCAGGTGGTCAGTTCTGTTAGGGTTATAATCAGAGCAGGTGGTCAGTCCTGTTAGGGTTAGAATCAGAGCAGGTGGTCAGTCCTGTTCAAGTGTTCAGCAGTCTGGTGGCTTGTAGATAGAAACTGTCTCTGAGCCTGTTGGTATCAGGACCTCGTGCCCCGTAGGAGAGCAGAGACATTATGAGCAGAAAACAATCCCTTCGTTGGATGTAAGGTTTAGAACCCGAAGCAGCCGCACGGTCAGTTCTGTTCTACCCGTCTGTCTCCACTACGCATCTGTCTAACACACAGACACACACGCTGGCTAACCCTCTCTGTGTTGTTACACGGCCATTCAGTCTCTACCTAGCCATCAAGCTTAATCTCACTTCCTGCCTGCCAGAGAGACCAGAGGGTGTGTGTGTGTGCAGTCATTTGACTTTGCTGAAAAAACATTCTGTCCTGATTTCTATTGGTTGTTTGGCTCAACAATGATTTCTATCGGTTCTCTGGTGTGACAGGGAATGCCACAATATGCATGTTTAACTCTATTTGGTAAATGGAGCTCGGCCGTTTAAGTCAGTTAAGAACAAATTCTTATTTTCAATGACGGCCTAGGAACAGTGGGTTAACTGCCTTGTTCAGGGGTAGAACGATAGATTTGTACCTTGTCAGCTCGGGGATTCGATCTTGCAACCTTTCGGTTACTAGTCCAACGCTCTAACCACTAGGCTACCTGCCGCCCCATGCTTCACTGCAGGCACCGCATGATGCTGCCACCACCATGCTTCACCGTAGGGAAACTGGCAAACTGGCAAACTCCAAGCGAGCTGTCATGTACCTTTACTGAGGAGTGGCTTCCGTCTGGCCACTCTACCATAAATGCCTGATTGGTGGAGTGCTGCAGAGATGGTTGTCCTTCTGGAAGGGTTCTCCCATCTCCACAGAGGAACTCTGGAGCTCTGTCAGAGTGACCATCGGGTTCTTGGTCACCTCCCTAACCAAGGCCCTTCTCCCCGATTGCGCAGTTTAGTCGGGTGGCCAGCTCTAGGAAGAGTCTTGGTGGTTCCACTGTGTTCTCGGGGACCTTCAATGCTGCAGAAATGTTTTGGTACACTTCCCCAGATCTGTGCCTTGACACAATCCTGTCTTGGAGCTCTACGGACAATTCCTTCGACCTCATAGTTTGGTTTTTGCTCTGACATGCACTGTGAACTGTGGGACCTTATATAGACAGGTGTGTGCCTTTCCAAATCATGTCCAATCAATCTCAAGGATGATCCATGGAAACAGGATGCACCTGAGCTCAATTTCAAGTCTCATAGCAAAGGGTCTGAATACTAATGTAAATAAGGGTTTTCTGTGAGTTTTTATTATAAAATGTGCAAAAATTGTGATGTCATTATGGGGTATTGGGATGTCATTGTGGGGTATTGGGATGTCATTGTGGGGTATTGGGATGTCATTGTGGGGTATTGGGATGTCATTGTGGGGTATTGGGATGTCATTGTGGGGTATTGGGATGTCATTGTGGGGTATTGGGATGTCATTGTGGGGTATTGGGATGTCATTATGGGGTATTGGGATGTCATTATGGGGTATTGATGTCATTATGGGGTATTGGGATGTCATTATGGGGTATTGGGATGTCATTATGGGGTATTGGGATGTCATTATGGGGTATTGGGATGTCATTGTGGGGTATTGGGATGTCATTGTGGGGTATTGGGATGTCATTGTGGGGTATTGGGATGTCATTGTGGGGTATTGGGATGTCATTGTGGGGTATTGGGATGTCATTGTGGGGTATTGGGATGTCATTGTGGGGTATTGGGATGTCATTGTGGGGTATTGGGATGTCATTATGGGGTATTGGGATGTCATTATGGGGTATTGGGATGTCATTATGGGGTATTGGGATGTAGATTGATGAGGAAAAACATTATTTTAATCCATTTCAGAATAAGGCGGTAAAGTAACAAAATGTGGAAAAAGTAAAGGGGTCTGAATAGTTTCCGAAGAGACGGTTTATTTCCATGTTTCGATTTTGTTCTCATCCCGATAGAAGTTGCTGGTGATTCAACCTAGAGGAAAGCGAGAGAAGAGGGAAGCTTGTAAAGAGAGAGAGAGAGAGAGATATAGACCGAGGTAGAGAGAGAGAGAGAGAGAGAGAGGGAGAGAGATAGACCGAGGTGTAGAGAGAGAGAGAGAGAGAGAGAGAGAGAGAGAGAGAGAGAGAGGAGGTAGAGAGAGACAGAGAGAGGAGCTAGTGGTGTTGCTGGGGCAACAAGCTTCAACAAGCAGGATTAACTAATGTTGGGAAGAGGACTTATTCTAGCTCAGCATCAACACAGCTGCACACACACACTCCGACACACCCACTCAGACAGACAGACACACACACACACACACACACACACACACACACACACACACACAGACACTCAGACACACACAGACAGACACACACACACACACTCACTAAGACACTCAGACACACACACACACACACACACACACACACACACTCAGACACACGACACACACACTCAGACACACGACACACACACTCAGACACACACACACACACACACACACACTCAGACACACACACACAGACACTCAGACACACACTCACTCAGACACACAGACACACACACACACACTCACTCACGACACACACTCAGACACTCAGACACTCAAACACACAGACAGACAGGCGCAGGCACACACATACAGTTTAGCACTCCAGGTCACACTCCTGATGAATCACCTGGTGTGGAAAAACCAACAGTGGAAAATTTCCTGGGGCCCAAAAGAAACTCTGAATGGCACTGGGCTGGCATGACACACACAGCCATCAAAACCCACGCACTGCACACAAACACACACACACTTAGACAAACACACACAGAACACACACACACACAAAGAACACAAAGAATTTAATGAAAGGAAAGTAGTCCCTCATCACTATCTTCTGATAATAGTTGATGAACCTAAAATCCAGATTAAGCAGGAAATAAAATGAATTTATAATCCAGATTAACCAGGAAATAAAATGAACCTATAATCCAATAAGGTAACAAGGTTCACCATCAATACTATCCGAGGCCAAACCAGAGAGGGAGAGAAAAGAGGGAGAGGATGGAGAGAGAGAGAGAGAGGGATGGGGAGAGAGAGGGAGGGATAGGGAGGGAGGGAGAGGGAGGGATGGGGAGGGAGAGAGAGAGAGGGAGGGATGGGGAGGGAGAGAGAGAGAGGGAGGGATGGGGAGGGAGAGGGAGGGATAGGGAGAGGGAGGGATAGGGAGGGAGGGAGGGAGGGAGAGGGAGGGATGGGAGGGAGAGGGAGGGATGGGGAGGGAGAGGGAGGGGGAGGGATGGGGAGGGAGAGAGAGAGAGAGGGATGGGGAGGGAGAGAGAGAGAGAGAGGGATGGGGAGAGAGAGAGAGGGATGGGGAGAGAGAGAGAGGGAGGGAGGGAGAGATGGAGAGGGAGGGATGGGGAGGGAGAGAGAGGAGGGATGGGGAGGAGAGAGAGAGGGAGGGATGGGGAGGGGGAGAGAGAGAGAGAGAGAGAGAGAGAGAGAGAGAGAGGGATGGAGCGTTGGGCCAGTAACTGAAAGGTTGCTAGTACGAATCCCCGAGCCGGCAAAGTGGAAAAATCTGCCGTTGTTGAGCAAGGCAGTTAACACCCATACACAACTGCTCCCCGGGTGCCGTGGACGTCGATTAAGGCAGCGCCCCGCACCTCCATGACTCAGAGGGGTTGGGTTAAATGCGGAAGACATTTCGGTTGAACGCATTCAGTTGTGCAACTGACTGGGCGTCCCCCCTTTCTTTACTGGACGCAGAGACATAAAAATGGTTCATCTGACTCCGGGGTCTCATTGTCCAAATCCACAAGTATCCCTTTAAGGACAGTACCAGTGAAGCAGCATCCAACAGATGCTTAGCTTGGAAAGACAAGCACCACGCAATATCGAAAAGACCTCGCTCGAAGGAGAATAAAAAACAAAGCAAAATACAATCAAAAATGTTTGATACGGTCACAAAGTTAACTAAAAAGCAGCATTCCCTAAGCAAGGATGGCCTTCACTTCAGCAGTGATGAATTCATGAACTTCTTCGACAAAAAGATCGTGATCATTAGAAAACAAATGACTGACTCTTGAATCTGCATATTTCTCCCAAACTCAAGTTGTCCAGACAGAACTGCCAGGACCTCGGATCAATCGATACACTCAAGTTTTTTAATCCTGTATCGCTCAACACATTCAAGAAAATATTCATGGCCTCTAAACCTTCCATCTGTCTACTGGGCCCTATTCCAACTAAACTACTGAAAGAGCTACTTCCTGTGCTCGGCCCTCCTATGTTGAACATAATAAATGGCTCTCTATCCACCGGATGTGTACCAAACTCAATAAAAGTGGCAGTAATAAAGCCTCTCCTGAAAAAGCCAAACCTTGACCCAGAAAATCAGAAAAAACAATTGGCCTATATCAAATCTCTGATTCCTCTATATATTTTTGAAAAAGCTTCCTGAAGAAATAATGTGTACGAAACGCTCCAGTCTGGTTTTAAACCCCCTCCTTGGTACTGAGACCGCACTCGTGAAGGTGGTAAATTACCTTTTAATGGCGTCAGACCAAGGCTCTGTGTCTGTCCTCATGCTCCTAGACCTTATTACCGCTTTCATCACAATCAATCACCACATTCTTTTGGAGATTGGAAAACTTAATTGGTCTACACAGACAGTTCTTGCTGGTTTAGAAATAAAGAAAAACCCTGGAATGAGTAGGTGTGTCTAAACTTTTGACTGGAACTTGCTTAATTAAATTAGATCAATATTATGGTGTTTCTAAAAAATTCCATCCGTTAGGATGGAACGGAAAATATGGCGCTGTACAATTCCTTACATAAGGGAGAGCAGGCCATGTCCAGACTTTCTCGGTGACCTCAAGTAATTAACTTGCATCAGTCATGGACAGAAACTTCTGAGACAGTATTTTTTAACAGAGATTACTCCAGTGATAGCTTCCTGTTAAGGCTAGGGCTGATTTCAAGGTGTTACTGCTAACCTACAAAGCATGACATGGACTTGCTCCTACCTACAGTATCTCTCCGATGTGGTCCTGCCGTAAATACCTACACCTACTCTACGGTCACAAGACGCAGGCCTCCTTATTGTTCCTAATTTCTAAGCAAACAGCTGGAGGCAGGGCTTTCTCCCATTTTCAAGGAATGGTCTGCCGATCCATGTGAGATTCAGACTCGGCCTCAACCTTTAAGCCCTTCCTGAACACTCTTCAGTAGGTCCTGTGATTGAGTGTAGTCTGGCCCAGGCGTGTGAAGGTGAACAGCAAACCGCCCTTGCTGTCTCTGCCTGGCAGACTTCCCTCTCTCCAATGGGATTCTCTGCCTCTGACCCTTATGGAGTCACTGGCTTGCTCGCAGTCTCCCATGCCATCCTTACGAGGGGTGCATCTCTTTGTGCCAGGCTTTTTTCCCGCTATACTAGACTTGTGCGCCCCCTCGGGCTTGTGTGGTCGGGGAGATGTTTGTGGTCTCTCTCTCTCTCTCTCTCTCTCTCTCTCTCTCGTTGCCATCCCTCAGGACTACCTGGACTGACAACTCCTATCTGTCCCCGGTCACCCAGTCCACCTGGTCGTGCTGCTGATCCAGTTTCTGCTGTTCTGCCTGCGGCTATGGAGCCCTGACCTGTTCACCGGTTGTGCTACCTTGTCCCGGACCTGTCTTGACCTCTGAATACTCAACTGACATTTTCCTCCTGGAGGTGCTGAACTGTTACACCCACTACAACCACTGGGATTATTATGTGGGTAGTGCACTATGTAGGGATTCAGGGTACTCATGGTGTTTCTTAGTCTTCAGTTCAGACCCCTATAATGACCAGGCTGGGTAACAGCTATTAGAGACCATTACAGTATGCATCCCTAACAGCAGTCTTCTATGGCCTAGCCCCTGTAAGTAGGATACAGTCACACAGAGAGACTATATAACAAAAGAGTCTCATTTCAAAATACATTATTCAAAAAAATAATCTTAATATGATTTTCCTGCACAGCAGGAAATGCAAAATTATAATGTATTCAAGGTTTAAAAAAAGGCTTTTAAAGTTTGTAATTTCCAATTTAAAATGTGATTTGCCCTAACAAAAAATGTATCAACCCCTACAAAAAAAAATTCCATTCATTAAAATCCACACAATAATTCACATTTCCTGTTATTGCAGGATTATTTTCCTGCTGTGAGAAACTGGGTCAAATTAAGATCTTCAGGTCAGACGTCTATAGTGACCAGGCTGTAGTCTTCAGGTCAGACGTCTATAGTGACCAGGCTGTAGTCTTCAGGTCAGACGTCTATAGTGACCAGGCTGTAGTCTTCAGGTCAGACGTCTATAGTGACCAGGCTGTAGTCTTCAGGTCAGACGTCTATAATGACCAGGCTGTAGTCTTCAGGTCAGACGTCTATAGTGACCAGGCTGTAGTCTTCAGGTCAGACGTCTATAGTGACCAGGCTGTAGTCTTCAAGTCAGACGTCTATAGTGACCAGGCTGTAGTCTTCAAGTCAGACGTCTATAATGACCAGGCTGTAGTCTTCAGGTCAGACGTCTATAGTGACCAGGCTGTAGTCTTCAGGTCAGACGTCTATAGTGACCAGGCTGGGTAACAGCTATTAGAGACCATTACATCAGACAGAGGCTACATCCCAAATGGAATCCTTCTCCCGATAACCCTGCCTGGTCAAATGTAGTACACTATGAAGGGAATAGGGTGCTATTTGGGACACAACCCGAGAAAGAGGCTGAGTGAGGAATATTAGAGATACAGAAGATGGGGCTAGGAGCGAATCACAGGGATGCGGCTAGGAGCGAATCACAGGGATGGGACACGGAGCGAATAACAGGGATGGGACACGGAGCGAATCACAGGGATGGGACACGGAGCGAATCACAGGGATGGGACACGGAGCGAATCACAGGGATGGGACACGGAGCGAATCACAGGGATGGGACACGGAGCGAATCACAGGGATGGGACACGGAGCGAATCACAGGGATGGGGCTAAGAGCGAATCACAGAGCTGGGGCTAAGAGCGAATCACAGAGCTGGGGCTTGGAGCAAATCACAGGGCTGGGGCTTGGAGAGAATCACAGGGCTGGGGCTAGGAGCGAATCACAGGGATGGGGCTAGGAGCGAATCACAGGGATGGGGCTCGGAGCGAATCACAGAGCTGGGGCTCGGAGCGAATCACAGAGCTGGGGCTCGGAGCGAATCACAGAGCTGGGGCTCGGAAGCATATCACAGAGCTGGGGCTCGGAAGCATTTCACAGAGCTGGGGCTTGGAGCGAATCACAGGGCTGGGGCTTGGAGCGAATCACAGGGCTGGGGCTAGGAGCGAATCACAGAGCTGGGGCTAGGAGCAAATCACAGGGCTGGGGCTTGGAGCGGGCTACTGGGTGAAACACAGGGAAGGGGCTAGGACTACTGGGAGTGGATTACTGGGACTGACTACTGGGACTACCAAGACTGACTACTGGGACTACCAGGACTGACTACTGGGACTACCGGGACTGACTACTGGGACTGACTACTGGGACTATCGGGACTGACTACTGGGACTAGCAGAACTGACTATTGGGACTGACTACTGGGACTACCAGGGCTGACTACTGGGACTACCAGGACTGACTACTGGGACTACCAGGACTGACTACTGGGACTGACTATTGGGACTACCAGGACTGACTACTGGGACTGACTATTGGGACTACCAGGACTGACTACTGGGACTGACTACTGGGACTACCAGGGCTGACTACTGGGACTACCAGGACTGACTACTGGGACTACCAGGACTGACTACTGGGACTGACTATTGGGACTACCTATTGGGATTCGATAACGCAATTGTCCTTTTTTTTATACATTGCTCACCTTGAGAAAACAAGTTTTGATCAGTCATGGACATAAGTGATGACAATTCAAAAAGAGGATGGACAAGCCAGAGAAGAAGAAATACCGGAGGTACAGCTGACTAGCGCTAGATAGTGTTAACTACCTAGCAACAAAACAACTGAATCGATACTTGGGAGTCAAAAAATCTATATAATATTGTCAAAAATACTCTACTGTATGGATTCCCCCCAATCACCAGTGGATAGAGGTAGAGACAGAGGACTCTAGGTGAATCACAGTACAGTGAGTTGGCTCTAGGAGTAGATAGAGGTAGAGACAGAGGACTCTAGGTGAATCACAGTACAGTGAGTTGGCTCTAGGAGTAGATAGAGGTATAGACAGAGGACTCTAGGTGAATCACAGTACAGTGAGTTGACTCTAGTAGATAGAGGACTCTAGGTGAATCACAGTACAGTGAGTTGACTCTAGGAGTAGATAGAGGACTCTAGGTGAATCACAGTACAGTGAGTTGGCTCTAGGAGTAGATAGAGGTAGAGATAGAGGACTCTAGGTGAATCACTGTACAGTGAGTTGGCTCTAGGAGTAGATAGAGGTAGAGACAGAGGATTCTAGGTGAATCACAGTACAGTGAGTTGGCTCTAGGAGTAGATAGAGGTAGAGATAGAGGACTCTAGGTGAATCACTGTACAGTGAGTTGGCTCTAGGAGTAGATAGAGGTAGAGATAGAGGACTCTAGGTGAATCACAGTACAGTGAGTTGGCTCTAGGAGTAGATAGAGGTAGAGACAGAGGACTCTAGGTGAATCACAGTACAGTGAGTTGGCTCTAGGAGTAGATAGAGGTAGAGACAGAGGACTCTAGGTGAATCACAGTACAGTGAGTTGGCTCTAGGAGTAGATAGAGGTAGAGACAGAGGACTCTAGGTGAATCACAGTACAGTGAGTTGGCTCTAGGAGTAGATAGAGGTAGAGACAGAGGACTCTAGGTGAATCACAGTACAGTGAGTTGGCTCTAGGAGTAGATAGAGGTAGAGACAGAGGACTCTAGGTGAATCACAGTACAGTGAGTTGGCTCTAGGAGTAGATAGAGGTAGAGACAGAGGACTCTAGGTGAATCACAGTACAGTGAGTTGGCTCTAGGAGTAGATAGAGGTAGAGACAGAGGACTCTAGGTGAATCACAGTACAGTGAGTTGGCTCTAGGAGTAGATAGAGGTAGAGACAGAGGACTCTAGGTGAATCACAGTACAGTGAGTTGGCTCTAGGAGTAGATAGAGGTAGAGACAGAGGACTCTAGGTGAATCACAGTACAGTGAGTTGGCTCTAGGAGTAGATAGAGGTAGAGACAGAGGACTCTAGGTGAATCACAGTACAGTGAGTTGGCTCTAGGAGTAGATAGAGGTAGAGACAGAGGACTCTAGGTGAATCACAGTACAGTGAGTTGGCTCTAGGAGTAGATAGAGGTAGAGACAGAGGACTCTAGGTGAATCACAGTACAGTGAGTTGGCTCTAGGAGTAGATAGAGGTAGAGACAGAGGACTCTAGGTGAATCACAGTACAGTGAGTTGGCTCTAGGAGTAGATAGAGGTAGAGACAGAGGACTCTAGGTGAATCACAGTACAGTGAGTTGGCTCTAGGAGTAGATAGAGGTAGAGACAGAGGACTCTAGGTGAATCACAGTACAGTGAGTTGGCTCTAGGAGTAGATAGAGGTAGAGACAGAGGACTCTAGGTGAATCACAGTACAGTGAGTTGGCTCTAGGAGTAGATAGAGGTAGAGACAGAGGACTCTAGGTGAATCACAGTACAGTGAGTTGGCTCTAGGAGTAGATAGAGGTAGAGATAGAGGACTCTAGGTGAATCACAGTACAGTGAGTTGGCTCTAGGAGTAGATAGAGGTAGAGACAGAGGACTCTAGGTGAATCACAGTACAGTGAGTTGGCTCTAGGAGTAGATAGAGGTAGAGACAGAGGACTCTAGGTGAATCACAGTACAGTGAGTTGGCTCTAGAGTAGATAGAGGTAGAGACAGAGGACTCTAGGTGAATCACAGTACAGTGAGTTGGCTCTAGGAGTAGATAGAGGACTCTAGGTGAATCACAGTACAGTGAGTTGGCTCTAGGAGTAGATAGAGGTAGAGATAGAGGACTCTAGGTGAATCACAGTACAGTGAGTTGGCTCTAGGAGTAGATAGAGGTAGAGACAGAGGACTCTAGGTGAATCACAGTACAGTGAGTTGGCTCTAGGAGTAGATAGAGGTAGAGATAGAGGACTCTAGGTGAATCACAGTACAGTGAGTTGGCTCTAGGAGTAGATAGAGGTAGAGATAGAGGACTCTAGGTGAATCACAGTACAGTGAGTTGGCTCTAGGAGTAGATAGAGGTAGAGACAGAGGACTCTAGGTGAACCACAGTACAGTGAGTTGGCTCTAGGAGTAGAGAGGTAGAGATAGAGGATTCTAGGTGAATCACAGTACAGTGAGTTGGCTCTAGGAGTAGATAGAGGTAGAGACAGAGGACTCTAGGTGAATCACAGTACAGTGAGTTGGCTCTAGGAGTAGATAGAGGTATAGATAGAGGATTCTAGGTGAACCACAGTACAGTGAGTTGGCTCTAGGAGTAGATAGAGGTAGAGACAGAGGACTCTAGGTGAACCACAGTACAGTGAGTTGGCTCTAGGAGTAGATAGAGGTAGAGATAGAGGATTCTAGGTGAACCACAGTACAGTGAGTTGGCTCTAGGAGTAGATAGAGGTAGAGACAGAGGACTCTAGGTGAATCACAGTACAGTGAGTTGGCTCTAGGAGTAGATAGAGGTAGAGATAGAGGACTCTAGGTGAATCACAGTACAGTGAGTTGGCTCTAGGAGTAGATAGAGGTAGAGATAGAGGATTCTAGGTGAATCACAGTACAGTGAGTTGGCTCTAGGAGTAGATAGAGGTAGAGACAGAGGACTCTAGGTGAATAACAGTACAGTGAGTTGGCTCTAGGAGTAGATAGAGGTAGAGATAGAGGACTCTAGGTGAATCACAGTACAGTGAGTTGGCTCTAGGAGTAGATAGAGGTAGAGACAGAGGACTCTAGGTGAATCACAGTACAGTGAGTTGGCTCTAGGAGTAGATAGAGGTAGAGACAGAGGACTCTAGGTGAATCACAGTACAGTGAGTTGGCTCTAGGAGTAGATAGAGGTAGAGACAGAGGACTCTAGGTGAATCACAGTACAGTGAGTTGGCTCTAGGAGTAGATAGAGGTAGAGATAGAGGACTCTAGGTGAATCACAGTACAGTGAGTTGGCTCTAGGAGTAGATAGAGGACTCTAGGTGAATCACAGTACAGTGAGTTGGCTCTAGTAGTACATAGAGGTAGAGACAGAGGACTCTAGGTGAATCACAGTACAGTGAGTTGGCTCTAGGAGTAGATAGAGGTAGAGATAAAGGACTCTAGGTGAATCACAGTACAGTGAGTTGGCTCTAGGAGTAGATAGAGGTAGAGACAGAGGACTCTAGGTGAATCACAGTACAGTGAGTTGGCTCTAGGAGTAGATAGAGGTAGAGACAGAGGATTCTAGGTGAATCACAGTACAGTGAGTTGGCTCTAGGAGTAGATAGAGGTAGAGACAGAGGACTCTAGGTGAATCACAGTACAGTGAGTTGGCTCTAGGAGTAGATAGAGGTAGAGACAGAGGACTCTAGGTGAATCACAGTACAGTGAGTTGGCTCTAGGAGTAGATAGAGGTAGAGACAGAGGACTCTAGGTGAATCACAGTACAGTGAGATGGCTCTAGGAGTAGAGAGGTAGAGACAGAGGACTCTAGGTGAATCACAGTACAGTGAGTTGGCTCTAGGAGTAGATAGAGGTAGAGACAGAGGACTCTAGGTGAATCACAGTACAGTGAGTTGGCTCTAGGAGTAGAGAGGTAGAGACAGAGGACTCTAGGTGAATCACAGTACAGTGAGTTGGCTCTAGGAGTAGATAGAGGTAGAGACAGAGGACTCTAGGTGAATCACAGTACAGTGAGTTGGCTCTAGGAGTAGATAGAGGTAGAGACAGAGGACTCTAGGTGAATCACAGTACAGTGAGTTGGCTCTAGGAGTAGATAGAGGTAGAGATAGAGGATTCTAGGTGAACCACAGTACAGTGAGTTGGCTCTAGGAGTAGATAGAGGTAGAGACAGAGGACTCTAGGTGAATCACAGTACAGTGAGTTGGCTCTAGGAGTAGATAGAGGTAGAGACAGAGGACTCTAGGTGAATCACAGTACAGTGAGTTGGCTCTAAGAGTAGATAGAGGTAGAGACAGAGGACTCTAGGTGAATCACAGTACAGTGAGTTGGCTCTAGGAGTAGATAGAGGACTCTAGGTGAATCACAGTACAGTGAGTTGGCTCTAGTAGTAGATAGAGGTAGAGATAGAGGACTCTAGGTGAATCACAGTACAGTGAGTTGGCTCTAGGAGTAGATAGAGGTAGAGATAGAGGACTCTAGGTGAATCACAGTACAGTGAGTTGGCTCTAGGAGTAGATAGAGGTAGAGATAGAGGACTCTAGGTGAATCACAGTACAGTGAGTTGGCTCTAGGAGTAGATAGAGGTAGAGACAGAGGACTCTAGGTGAACCACAGTACAGTGAGTTGGCTCTAGGAGTAGAGAGGTAGAGATAGAGGATTCTAGGTGAATCACAGTACAGTGAGTTGGCTCTAGGAGTAGATAGAGGTAGAGACAGAGGACTCTAGGTGAATCACAGTACAGTGAGTTGGCTCTAGGAGTAGATAGAGGTATAGATAGAGGATTCTAGGTGAACCACAGTACAGTGGAGTTGGCTCTAGGAGTAGATAGAGGTAGAGACAGAGGACTCTAGGTGAACCACAGTACAGTGAGTTGGCTCTAGGAGTAGATAGAGGTAGAGATAGAGGATTCTAGGTGAACCACAGTACAGTGAGTTGGCTCTAGGAGTAGATAGAGGTAGAGACAGAGGACTCTAGGTGAATCACAGTACAGTGAGTTGGCTCTAGGAGTAGATAGAGGTAGAGATAGAGGATTCTAGGTGAATCACAGTACAGTGAGTTGGCTCTAGGAGTAGATAGAGGTAGAGATAGAGGACTCTAGGTGAATCACAGTACAGTGAGTTGGCTCTAGGAGTAGATAGAGGTAGAGACAGAGGATTCTAGGTGAATCACAGTACAGTGAGTTGGCTCTAGGAGTAGATAGAGGTAGAGATAGAGGATTCTAGGTGAATCACAGTACAGTGAGTTGGCTCTAGGAGTAGATAGAGGTAGAGATAGAGGACTCTAGGTGAATCACAGTACAGTGAGTTGGCTCTAGGAGTAGATAGAGGTAGAGACAGAGGATTCTAGGTGAATCACAGTACAGTGAGTTGGCTCTAGGAGTAGATAGAGGTAGAGATAGAGGATTCTAGGTGAATCACAGTACAGTGAGTTGGCTCTAGGAGTAGATAGAGGTAGAGACAGAGGACTCTAGGTGAATAACAGTACAGTGAGTTGGCTCTAGGAGTAGATAGAGGACTCTAGGTGAATCACAGTACAGTGAGTTGGCTCTAGGAGTAGATAGAGGTAGAGATAAAGGAACAAAAAGGAACAAGATTAATAAATGAATACGGTAGGGGATGAGGTAGTTGGTTGGGCTATTAACAGATGGGCTATATACAGGTGCAGGGGTCTGTGAGCTGCTCTGCCAAAAAGCTGCCAAATAGAATTTGAACTTCCAAAAAACTAGAACTAACTCAAACACCTAGCCGGAATGTGATTAATGGTTAAAACATGATCCAGCAGTAGACCATCCCGGTCACTGACTGGGTGACGAGAACCTACATAACAACAACATGCATCCAAAACTCCGGTCCTTTGTTGTCTCGGTGGCTGTGACATGGTGATCACACGAAGCCGGCTGCCCGGGTGGTCATTGATCAGACTGTAACACTACACTACTCAGGTGGAGTGAGGTCACTGTTTGTGTGAGAGAGACAGACAAGAGATCAACTCCCATATATCCACCGGGTGAAATACCACAGTGTGTCATCACAGCAGCAAGATGTGTGACCTGTTGCCACAAGAAAAGGGCAACCAGTGAAGAACAAACACCATTGTAAATACCAACCCATATTTATGTTTATTTATTTTCCCTTTTCTAATGAACTATTTTCACATCGTTTCAACACTGTATATAGACATAAATACATGTGTTATTTTGGGACTTTTGTGAGTGTAATGGATACTGTTCATTATTTCAATAAAGCCCCTAAATTGAATTGAGAAAGAGAGAGAGAGAGAGAGAGAGAGAGAGAGAGAGAGAGAGAGAGAGAGAGAGAGAGAGAGAGAGAGAGAGAGAGAGAGAGAGAGAGAGAGAGAGAGAGAGAGAGAGAGAGAGAGAGAGAGAGAGAGAGAGAGAGAGAGAGAGAGAGAGAGAGAGAGAGAGAGAGAGAGAGAGAGAGAGAGAAGAGAGGGTAGAGGGAGAGAGAGCAGATGAACTTCTGCATTTTTCAGCATATTTCTACAAAAAGATAGATTTATAGTTAGATAAACTTGGATTTTTCCTCAAGGACATATACAGGATACTACCCTCCACAACATAACCTTCACTATGTCACCAGGACATATACAGGATACTACCCTCCACAACATAACCATCACTATGTCACCAGGACATATACAGGATACTACCCTCCACAACATAACCTTCACTATGTCACCAGGACATATACAGGATACTACCCTCCACAACATAACCTTCACTATGTCACCAGGACATATACAGGATACTACCCTCCACAACATAACCTTCACTATGTCACCAGGACATATACAGGATACTACCCTCCACAACATAACCTTCACTATGTCACCAGGACATATACAGGATACTACCCTCCACAACATAACCTTCACTATGTCACCAGGACATATACAGGATACTACCCTCCACAACATAACCTTCACTATGTCACCAGGACATATACAGGATACTACCCTCCACAACATAACCTTCACTATGTCACCAGGACATATACAGGATACTACCCTCCACAACATAACCTTCACTATGTCACCAGGACATATACAGGATACTACCCTCCACAACATAACCTTCACTATGTCACCAGGACATATACAGGATACTACCCTCCACAACATAACCTTCACTATGTCACCAGGACATATACAGGATGCTACCCTCCACAACATAACCTTCACTATGTCACCAGGACATATACAGGATACTACCCTCCACAACATAACCTTCACTATGTCACCAGGACATATACAGGATACTACCCTCCACAACATAACCTTCACTATGTCACCAGGACATATACAGGATACTACCCTCCACAACATAACCTTCACTATGTCACCAGGACATATACAGGATACTACCCTCCACAACATAACCTTCACTATGTCACCAGGACATATACAGGATACTACCCTCCACAACATAACCTTCACTATGTCACCAGGACATATACAGGATACTACCCTCCACAACATAACCTTCACTATGTCACCAGGACATATACAGGATACTACCCTCCACAACATAACCTTCACTATGTCACCAGGACATATACAGGATACTACCCTCCACAACATAACCTTCACTATGTCACCAGGACATATACAGGATACTACCCTCCACAACATAACCTTCACTATGTCACCAGGACATATACAGGATACTACCCTCCACAACATAACCTTCACTATGTCACCAGGACATATACAGGATACTACCCTCCACAACATAACCTTCACTATGTCACCAGGACATATACAGGATGCTACCCTCCACAACATAACCTTCACTATGTCACCAGGACATATACAGGATGCTACCCTCCACAACATAACCTTCACTATGTCACCAGGACATATACAGGATACTACCCTCCACAACATAACCTTCACTATGTCACCAGGACATATACAGGATACTACCCTCCACAACATAACCTTCACTATGTCACCAGGACATATACAGGATACTACCCTCCACAACATAACCTTCACTATGTCACCAGGACATATACAGGATACTACCCTCCACAACATAACCTTCACTATGTCACCAGGACATATACAGGATACTACCCTCCACAACATAACCTTCACTATGTCACCAGGACATATACAGGATACTACCCTCCACAACATAACCTTCACTATGTCACCAGGACATATACAGGATACTACCCTCCATAACATAACCTTCACTATGTCACCAGGACATATACAGGATACTACCCTCCACAACATAACCTTCACTATGTCACCAGGACATATACAGGATACTACCCTCCACAACATAACCTTCACTATGTCACCAGGACATATACAGGATACTACCCTCCACAACATAACCTTCACTATGTCACCAGGACATATACAGGATACTACCCTCCACAACATAACCTTCACTATGTCACCAGGACATATACAGGATACTACCCTCCACAACATAACCTTCACTATGTCACCAGGACATATACAGGATGCTACCCTCCACAACATAACCTTCACTATGTCACCAGGACATATACAGGATACTACCCTCCACAACATAACCTTCACTATGTCACCAGGACATATACAGGATACTACCCTCCACAACATAACCTTCACTATGTCACCAGGACATATACAGGATGCTACCCTCCACAACATAACCTTCACTATGTCACCAGGACATATACAGGATACTACCCTCCACAACATAACCTTCACTATGTCACCAGGACATATACAGGATGCTACCCTCCACAACATAACCTTCACTATGTCACCAGGACATATACAGGATACTACCCTCCACAACATAACCTTCACTATGTCACCAGGACATATACAGGATAACACCCTAAGCAACAACCTCCACTATGTCACCAGGACATATACAGGATGCTACCCTCCACAACATAACCTTCACTATGTCACCAGGACATATACAGGATAACACCCTAAGCAACAACCTCCACTATGTCACATACAGGATACTACCCTCCACAACATAACCTTCACTATGTCACCAGGACATATACAGGATGCTACCCTCCACAACATAACCTTCACTATGTCACCAGGACATATACAGGATACCACCCTCCACAACATAACCTTCACTATGTCACCAGGACATATACAGGATGCTACCCTCTACAACATAACCTTCACTATGTCACCAGGACATATACAGGATACTACCCTTCACTATGTCACCAGGACATATACAGGACACTACCCTTCACTATGTCACCAGGACATATACAGGACACTACCCTTCACTATGTCACCAGGACATATACAGGATACTACCCTCCACAACATAACCTTCACTATGTCACCAGGACATATACAGGATACTACCCTCCACAACATAACCTTCACTATGTCACCAGGACATATACAGGATACTACCCTCCACATCATAACCTTCACTATGTCACCAGGACATATACAGGATACTACCCTCCACATCATAACCTTCACTATGTCACCAGGACATATACAGGATACTACCCTCCACATCATAACCTTCACTATGTCACCAGGACATATACAGGATACTACCCTCCACAACATAACCTTCACTATGTCACCAGGACATATACAGGATACTACCCTCCACAACATAACCTTCACTATGTCACCAGGACATATACAGGATACTACCCTCCACAACATAACCTTCACTATGTCACCAGGACATATACAGGATACTACCCTCCACAACATAACCTTCACTATGTCACCAGGACATATACAGGATACTACCCTCCACAACATAACCTTCACTATGTCACCAGGACATATACAGGATACTACCCTCCACAACATAACCTTCACTATGTCACCAGGACATATACAGGATACCACCCTCCACAACATAACCTTCACTATGTCACCAGGACATATACAGGATACTACCCTCCACAACATAACCTTCACTATGTCACCAGGACATATACAGGATACTACCCTCCACAACATAACCTTCACTATGTCACCAGGACATATACAGGATACTACCCTCCACAACATAACCTTCACTATGTCACCAGGACATATACAGGATACTACCCTCCACAACATAACCTTCACTATGTCACCAGGACATATACAGGATACCACCCTCCACAACATAACCTTCACTATGTCACCAGGACATATACAGGATACCACCCTCCACAACATAACCTTCACTATGTCACCAGGACATATACAGGATGCTACCCTCCACAACATAACCTTCACTATGTCACCAGGACATATACAGGATACTACCCTCCACAACATAACCTTCACTATGTCACCAGGACATATACAGGATACTACCCTCCACAACATAACCTTCACTATGTCACCAGGACATATACAGGAAACTACCTCCACAACATAACTTTCACTATGTCACCAGGACATATACAGGATACTACCCTCCACAACATAACCTTCACTATGTCACCAGGACATATACAGGATGCTACCCTCCACAACATAACCATCACTATGTCACCAGGACATATACAGGATACTACCCTCCACAACATAACCTTCACTATGTCACCAGGACATATACAGGATGCTACCCTCCACAACATAACCTTCACTATGTCACCAGGACATATACAGGATACTACCCTCCACAACATAACCATCACTATGTCACCAGGACATATACAGGATACCACCCTCCACAACATAACCTTCACTCCAAATCAAAACTCCAAACCTACAACCTGATTTTGGACAAAATTACCTGGAACGATTCCTACTACCAAAGATTTTTATTTCCAAGCTATACAGCAAATGATCTGGCAAACAAACAGAAACCTGAAAATGTAATGTTTAGTCTGAAGCTACTTTTTAAAGCCAAGAAGAAAAATACATTACAATGATATATTTTACTTTAAAATGACTGAATGCTAAGTTAAGGCTACCAAGCTTGATTGGACAGAATATATCTGACTGCAACTTCGATTAGCACTGAGGTGTGAAGTGAGAGGTGTCAAAGCCCTTGAGCCCAACAATGGCAGGAGAGTTTCCCAGCCGACACCAACCAAATGCAGAGGCCTTTGAAACCCCCTGCCGCTGTTCATAGGTCATTTCAATACAGCACACTCTGGATGTAAAGAATTATAAGACACACAAAGAGTACAAAAGTGACCATCCCCTGGCATGGCACAGTGCTATATTAACCAGACCATCCCCTGGCATGACACAGTGCTATATTAACCAGACCATCCCCTGGCACAGTGCTATATTAACCAGACCATCCCCTGGCATGACACAGTGCTATATTAACCAGACCATCCCCTGGCATGGCACAGTGCTATATTAACACAGACCATCCCCTGGCATGACACAGTGCTATATTAACACAGACCATCCCCTAGCATGCCACAGTGCTATATTAACACAGACCATCCCCTGGCATGACACAGTGCTATATTAACACAGACCATCCCCTAGCATGCCACAGTGCTATAATAATGCACTACCCCTCTGTTAAGAGGCGGGGTGTTAACGATGAATGGAAACTCAGGATATTAGACAACGAGGACTCTGAGTCAACCATTGTCAACCTGTTCAAGTCTGAAACAGTAATGGTACTGGGCAACCCAGATCTCTCTTGAGAAAGATACTCCCACCCCGAGCGGGTCAGAACAGACCTCTTCATTATACAACCACACAGACAAGCAACCCCAAGAGGAAAGTCAACCTCCCAGCACAGAGTACTACTCCCTCCTTGAAATGAAGGATACATTCACCCAGCTAGAGGTAAGGCAGGTGGAACTGGAACAGCAGGTGAACACACTCCAGTCAGCACAAAACAATAGTCCAGCTCATGACACCCCCTCAACCAGACCCGAAGAGCTGGACGGGGAGAGAGACATATCTGCAACTCTGGACTGTGGTGAGACAACATCAACAGGAGAAAGAGCAGGAGCAGGAGAAGAACAGAGCACTAGAGGAGAAGGTGAGAACAATGACGTGTGACAGAGAACAACCCATTAGAGAGGTGGCCACCCCCCCGCAGAGAAGCCAGCAGAACAGCCCACCCCAGACCCTGACCATAGCCTCGACATCACAGCAGGACAGACAAATGAAGAAGCCCAAGCCCAGGGGATCCCACCCCCTCTGAGCACCCCCCCGTCATCCACCCGGATAGCCCTCCTGTCAACCCCCCCACACCCACTGAGGACATACACAAGCCACAGATTGTACTCCTTATGGACTCAAATGGGAAATATATAAGAAAATACACTTTTTCCCAAAGACCCAGCGTGCCTTAGACCTAACCACTTCTCCAATCTTTGCGGCTCTATAACAAAGAACAAGCAGCAAAAACATATTACATGATAAAATACAAATCTTAGAATTAACTATTAAAGACGACCAGAACCCACTGGATTCTCCAATTACATTGAATGAACTACAGAACAAAATACAAAACCCTCCAACCCAAAAAGGCCTGTGGGGTTGATGGTGTCCTCAATGAAAATGATCAAATATACAGACAACCAATTCCAATTGGTTATACGTAAACTCTTTAACATCATCCTCAGCTCTGGCATCTTCCCCAATATTTGGAACCAAGGACTGATCACCCCAATCCACAAAAGTGGAGACAAATTTGACCCCAATAGTTACCGTGGGAAATGCGTCAACAGCAACCTTGGGAAAATCCACTGCATTATCAATAACAGCAGACTAGTACATTTCCTCAGTGAAAACAATGTTCTGAGCAAATGTCAAATTGGCTTTTTACCAAATTACCCGTACAACAGACCACGTATTCATCCTGCACACCCTAATTGACAAACAAACAAACCAAAACAAAGGCAAAGTCTTCTCATGCTTTGTTGATTTCAAAAACGCTTTTGACTAAATTTGGCATGAGGGCCTGCTATACAAATTGATGGAAAGTGGTGTTGGGGGAAAAACATACGACATTATAAATCCATGTACACAAACAACAAGTGTGCAGTTAAAACCCCACCCTCTTCAACATACACAGTTGAAGTCGGAAGTTTATATACACTAAGGTTGGAGTCATTAAAACTTGTTTTTCAACCACTCTACACATTTCTTGATAATTAACAAACTATAGTTTTGGCAAGTCGGTTAGGACATCTACTTAGTGCATGACACAAGTAATATTTCTAACAATTGTTTACAGACAGATTATTTCACTTATAATTCACTGTATCACAATTCCAGTGGGTCAGAAGTTTACATACATTAAGTTGACTGTGCCTTTAAACAGCTTGGAAAATTCCAGAAAATGATGTCATGGCTTTAGAAGCTTCTGAAAGGATAATTGACATAATTTGGGTCAATTGGAGGTGTACCTGTGGATGTATTTCAAGGCCTACCTTCAAACTCAGTGCCTCTTCAATCATAAAAATCAGCCAAGACCCCAGAAAATCTGGTTCATCCTTGGGAGCAATTTCCAAACGCCTGTACAAACAATAGTACGCAAGTATAAACACCATGGGACGACGCAGCCGTCATACTGCTCAGGAAGGAGACACGTTCTGTCTCCTAGAGATGAATGCACTTTGGTGTGAAAAGTGCAAATCAATCCCAGAACAACAGCAAAGGACCTTGTGAAGATGCTGGAGGAAACAGGTACAAAAGTATCTACATCCACAGTAAAATGAGTCCTATATCGACATAACCTGAAAGGCCGCTCAGCAAGGAAGTGCCAGACTACGGTTTGCAACTGCACATGGGGACAAAGATCGTACTTTTTGGAGAAATGTCCTGTTTGGCCATAATGACCATCGTTATGTTTGGAGGAAAAAGGGGGAGGCTTGCAAGTCGAAGAACACCATCCCAACCATGAAGCACGGGGGTGGCAGCATCATGTTGTGGGGGTGCTTTGCTGCAGGAGGGTCTGGTGCACTTCACAAAATAGATGGCATCATGAGGAATGAAAAGTATGTGGATATATTGAAGCAACATCTCAAAACATCAGTCAGGAAGTTAAAACTTGGTCGCAAATGGGTCTTCCAAATGGACAATGACCCCAAGCATACATACAAAGTTGTGGCAAAATGGCTTAAGGACAACAAAAGTCAAGGTATTGGAGTAGCCATCACAAAGCCCTGACCTCAATCCCATAGAAAATTTGACCCAAGTGAAACAGTTTAAAGGCAAAGCTACCAAATACTAATTGAGTGTATGTAAACTTCTGACCCACTGAGAATGTGATGAAAGAAATAAAAGCTGAAATAAATCATTCTCTCTACTATTATTCTGACATTTCACATTCTTAAAATAAAGTGGTGATCCTAACTGACCTAAGACATGGAATTTTTATTATGATTAAATGTCAGGAATTGTGAAAACTGAGTTTAAATGTATTTGGGTAAGGTGTATGTGAACTTCCGACTTCAACTGTATATCAACGAATTGCCGAGGGCACTAGAACAGTCTGCAGCACCCGGCCTCACCCTACCAGAATCTGAAGTCAAATGTCTACTGTTTTCTGATGATCTGGTGCTTCTGTCTCCAACCAAGGAGGGCCTACAGCAGCACCTAGATCTCCTGCACAGATTATGCCAGACCTGGGCCCTGACAGTAAATCTCAGTAAGACAAAAATAATGGTGTTCCAAAAAAGGTCCAGTCGCCAGGACCACAAATACAAATTCCATCTAGACACCGTTGCCATAAAGCACACAAAAAACGATACATACCTCGGCCTAAACATCAGTGCCACAGGTAACTTCCACAAAGCTCTGAACGATCTGAGAGACAAGGCAAGAAGGGCCTTCTATGCCAGGTCTGGGGTTCGCTCACCAACCAAGAATTCACAAAATGGGACAAACACCAAATTGAGAGACTGCATGCAGAATTCTGCAAAAATATCCTCTGTGTACAATGTAAAACACCAAATAATGCACGCAGAGTAGAATTAGGCTGACACCCGCTAATTATCAAAATCCAGAAAAGAGACGTTAAATTCTACAACCACCTAAAAGGAAGCGATTCCCAAACCTTCCATAACAAAGGCCTCACCTACAGAGAGTTGAACCTGGAGAAGGGTTCCCTAAGCAAGCTGGTCCTGGGGCTCTGTTCACAAACACAAACAGACTCCACAGAGCCCCAGGACAGCAACACAATTAGACCCAAACAAATCATGAGAAAACAAAAAGATAATTACTTGACACATTAGAAAGAATTTACAAAAAAAACTGAGCAAACGAGAATGATATTTGGCCCTAAACAGAGAGTACACAGTGGCAGAATACCTGACCATTGTGACTGACCCAAACTTAAGGAAAGCTTTGACTATGTACAGACTGAGTGAGCATAGCCTTGCTATTGAGAAAGGTCGCCATAGGCAGACCTGGCTCTCAAGAGAAGACAAACTTTGTGCACACTGCCCACAAAATGGGGTGGAAACTGAACTGCACTTCCTGTTCCCCGGGTGCTGAAGACGTGGATTCAGAGGGGTTGTGTTAAATGCGGAAGACACATTTCAGCTGAAGGCATTCAGTTGTACAACTGACTAAGTATCCCCCCTTTCCCTAACCTCCTGCCAAATGTATGACCATACATTGGGGTGGCAGGTAGCCTAGTGGTTAGAGTGTTGGGCCAGTAACCGAAAGTAACCGTTGTCCTGCCCCTGAACAAGGCAGTTAACCCACTGTTCCTAGGCCGTCATTGTAAATAAGAATTTGTTCTTAACTGACTTGCCTTGTTAAATAAAAGGTCAAATAAAAAAATATATTAAAACAAATTCAGAGCCATATTCCCTTCAGATTACAAATCCACAAAGAATATGAAAACAAACCCAATTTTGATAAACTCCCATATCTACTGGGTGAAATACCACAGTGTGCCATCACAGCAAGGTTTGTGACCTGTTGCCACAAGAAAAGGGCAACCAGTGAAGAACAAACACAATTGTAAATACAACTCATATTTATGTTTATTAATTTTTGTACTTTAACTATTTGCACATATGACATTTGAAAGGCCTTTATTCTTTTGGAACTTTTTGTGATTGTAATGTTTACTGTTATTGTTTATTGTTTATTGTTTGAGAGAGCGAGAGAGACCGGGAGAGAGAGAGAGAAAATATTGAATTTGACCTTTACTACCTATAGTCTATAGTCCTTAGAAATGCATTGAATAACACATTCATAAATGGCAAAAAAGACAGTCAAAAAATAAATCATAAGGAATACAGTTTTGAAGTGTCTGTCCTATATCTATGAGATAAGAAAGCTCAGGAAATATTAGTATTTTTTTTGACACATATTTAAACCCTTATTTACATCAGTATTCAGACCCTTTGCTATGAGACTTGAAATTGAGCTCAGGTGCATCCTGTTTCCATGGATCATCCTTGAGATGTTTCTACAACTTGATTGGAGTCCACCTGTGGTCAATTCAATTGATTGGACATGATTTGGAAAAGCACACACCTGTCTATATAAGGTCTTACAGTTGACAGTGCATGTCAGAGCAAAAACCAAGCCATGAGGTCGAAGGAATTGTCCGTAGAGCTCCAAGACAGGGTTGTGTCGAGGCACAGATCTGGGGAAGGGTACCAAAACATTTCTGCAGCATTGAAGGTCCCGAAGAACACTGTCGCCTCCATCATACTTAAATAGAAGAAGTTTGGAACCACCAAGACTATTCCTAGAGCTGGCCGCTTGGCCAAACTGAGCAATCGGGGGAGAAGGGCAGGGATGTGACCAAGAACCCGATGGTCACAGTTCCTCTGTGGAGATGGGAGAACCTTCCAGAAGGACAACCATCTCTGCAGCACTTCACCAATCAGGCCTTTATGTTAGAGTGGCCAGACGGAAGCCACTCCTCATTAAAAAGGCACCAAAGGTGCTTCAACAAAGCACTAAGAAAAGGGTCTGAATACTTATGTAAATGTGATATTTCCGTTTTTTATATTTTTACAAATTAGCAACATTTTCTAAAAACCTGTTTTTGCTTTGTCATTATGGGGTATTGTGATGCCATTATGGGGTATTGTGATGCCATTATGGGGTATTGTGATGTCACTATGGGGTATTGTGATGTCATTACGGGGTATTGTGATGTCATTATGGGGTATTGTGATGTCATTATGGGGTATTGTGATGTCATTATGGGGTATTGTGTGTAGATTGATATATTTAATCCAGTTTAGAATAAGGCTGTAACGTAAGAAAATGTGGAAAAAGTGAAGGGGTCTGAACACTTTCCGAATACAGACTTTTGGTGAGAATACCAATCTCACCGCTCTCACCACGTATTACTATTTTGATTTGTTTAACACTTTTTTGGTTACTACATGATTCCATATGTGTTGTTTCATAGTTTAGATGTGTCGCGCTGCATGAGGCAAATGATACCCGGAGCCACCTTTTTTTAAGGTATCTGTGATCTGAATTCACAGTCGTGTGAAATACATAGTTTAGGGCCTAATGAATTTATTTCAATGGACTGATTTCCTTATATGAACTGTAACTCAGTAACATCTTTGAAACTGTTGCGTTTATATTTTTTGTTCAGTGTAGATCCAGGTTAGTTAGTCACTGACTAGTGATATTTACAGTCAATTTGAGCGGCGGACCCAGAATGTTCCATTCTGCCAACAGCAACAAAAGGTAAGGAAAGGATGTCATGTGAATTTGAACAGCGGGAATCTCTTTCACCACTCAGACTCTCCTTCACCTCTCGTAGCGGGAAACAGAGACAGAGATTTGAATCTAGATCTGTGTCTTTAAAACTACACAGTAATCTCTCCTGGACCTAGTTTGTGACGTTAAAAGTAGTGTTGAGAGGCCCAAAACAGAGACTTGAATCTCTTAAATGTGCAACCAGAGAGGAAAAAAAACTCTGGACCACCTTTACTCCACACACAGAGACACATACAAAGCTCTCCCTCGCCCTCCATTTGGAAAATCTGACCATAATTCTATACTCCTGATTCCTGCTTACAAGCTAAAATTAAAGCAGGAAGCACCAGTGACTCGGTCAATAAGAAAGTGGTCAGATGAAGCAGATGCTAAACTACAGGACTGTTCTGCTATCACAGACTGGAACATGTTCCGGGATTCCTCCGATGGCATTGAGGAGTACACCACATCCGTCATTGGCTTCATCAATAAGTGCATCGATGACGCCGTCCCCACAGTGACCGTACATACATACCCCAACCAGAAGCCATGGATTACAGGCAAAATCCGCACTGAGCTAAAGGCTAGATAGAGCTGCCTCTTTCAAGGAGCGGGACTCTAACCTGGAAGTTTATAAGAAATCCTGCTATGCCCTCCCACGAACCATCAAACAGGCAAAGCGTCAATAAAGGACTAAGGTCGAATTGTACTACACCGGCTCCGACGCTCGTCAGATGTGGCAGGGCATGCAAACCATTATAGACTACAAAGGGAAGCACAGCCAAGAACCGCCCAGTGACACAAGCCTACCAAATGAGCTAAACTACTTCTATGATCGCTTCGAGGCAAATAACACTGAAACATGCATGAGAGCACCAGCTGTTCCGGAAGACTGTGTGATCACGCTCTCCGCAGCCGATGTGAGCAAGACCTTTAAACAGGTCAACATTCACAAGGCCGCAGGGCCAGACGGATTACCAGGACGTGTACTCCGAGCATGCGCTGACCAACAGGCAAGTGTCTTCACTGACATTTTCAAATTCTCGCTGTCCGAGAATGTAATACCAACATGATTTAAGCAGACCACCATAGTCCCTGTTCCCAAGAACACTAAGGTAACCTGCCTAAATGACTGCTGACTCGTAGCACTCATGTCTGTAGCCATGAAGTGCTTTGAAAAGCTGGTCATGGCTCACATCAACACCATCATCCCAGAAACCTTAGACCCACTCCAATTTGCATACCACCCTAACAGATCCACAGATGATGCAATCTCTATTGCAGTCCACACTGCCCTTTCCCACCTGGACAAAAGGAACACCTACAGTGGGGAAAAAAAGTATTTAGTCAGCCACCAATTGTGCAAGTTCTCTCACTTAAAAAGATGAGAGAGGCCTGTAATTTTCATCATAGGTACACTTCAACTATGACAGACAAAATAAGGAAAAACAATCCAGAAAATCACATTGTAGGATTTTTAATTAATTTATTTGCAAATTATGGTGGAAAATAAGTATTTGGTCACATACAAACAAGCAAGATTTCTGGCTCTCACAGACCTGTAACTTCTTCTTTAAGAGGCTCCTCTGTCCTCCACTCATTACCTGTATTAATGGCACCTGTTTGAACTTGTTATCAGTATAAAAGACACCTGTCCACATCCTCAAACAGTCACACTCCAAACTCCACTATGGCCAAGACCAAAGAGCTGTCATTGTAGACCTGCACCAGGTTGGGAAGACTGAATCTGCAATAGGTAAGCAGCTTGGTTTGAAGAAATCAACTGTGGGAGAAATTATTAGGAAATGGAAGACATACAAGACCACTGATAATCTTCCTCGATCTGGGGCTCCACGCAAGATCTCACCCCGTGGAGTCAAAATGATCACAAGAACGGTGAGCAAAAATCCCAGAACCACACGGGGACCTAGTGAATGACCTGCAGAGAGCTGGGACCAAAGTAACAAAGCCTACCATCAGTAACACACTACGCCGCCAGGGACTCCAAATCCTGCAGTGCCAGACGTGTCCCCCTGCTTAAGCCAGTACATGTTCAGGCCCGTCTGAAGTTTGCTAGAGAGCATTTGGATGATCCAGATGAGGATTGGGAGAATGTCAGATGAAACCAAAATATAACTTTTTGGTAAAAACTCAACTCGTGTTTGGAGGACAAAGAATGCTGAGTTGCATCCAAAGAACACCATACCTACTGTGAAGCATGGGGGTGGAAACATCATGCTTTGGGGCTGTTTTTCTGCAAAGGGACCAGGACGACTGATCCGTGTAAAGGAAAGAATGAATGGGGCCATGTATCGGGAGATTTTGAGTGAAAACCTCCTTCCATCAGCAAGGGCATTGAAGATGAAACGTGGCTGGGTCTTTCAGCATGACAATGATCCCAAACACACAGCCCGGGCAACGAAGGAGTGGCTTCGTAGAAGCATTTCAAGGTCCTGGAGTGGCCTAGCCAGTCTCCAGATCTCAACCCCATAGAAAATCTTTGAAAGTCCGTGTTGCCCAGCGACAGCCCCAAAACATCACTGCTCTAGAGGAGATCTGCATGGAGGAATGGGCCAAAATACCAGCAACAGTGTGTGAAAACCTTGTGAAGACTTACAGAAAACGTTTGACCTCTGTCATTGCCAACAAAGGGTATATAACAAAGTATTGAGATAAACTTTTGTTATTGACCAAATACTTATTTTCCACCATAATTTGCAAATAAATTCATAAAAAATCCTACAATGTGATTTTCTGGATTTTTGTTCCTCATTCTGTCTGTCATAGTTGAAGTGTACCTATGATGAAAATTACAGGCCTCTCTCATCTTTTTAAGTGAGAGAACTTGCACAATTGGTGGCTGACTAAATACTTTTTTTCCCCACTGTATGTGAGAATGCTATTCATTGACTACAGCTCAGCGTTCAACACCATAGTGCCCTCAAAGCTCATCACTAAGCTAAGGACCCTGGGACTAAACACCTCCCTCTGCAACTGGATCCTAGACTTCCTGACAGGCCGCCCTCAGGTGGTAAGGGTAGGTAACAACACATCCGCCACGGGGGTGCGTGCTCAGTCCCCTCCTGTACTCCCTGTTCACTCATGACTGCACGGCCAGGCACGACTCCAACAGCATCATTAAGTTTCCCGATGACACAACAGTGGTAGGCCTGATCACCGACAACGATGAGTCAGCCTATAGGGAGGAGGTCAGAGACCTGACCGTGTGGTGCCAGGACAACAACCTCTCCCTCAACGTGATCAAGACAAAGGAAACGACTGCGGACTACAGGAAAAGGAGGATCGAGTACGCCCCCATTCTCATCAACGGGGCTGTAGTGGAGCAGGTTGAGAGCTTCAAGTTCTTTGGTGTCCACATCCCCAACAAACTAACATGGTCCAAGCACACCAAGACAGTCAGCCTCTGACCGCAAGGCACTACAGAGGGTAGTGCGTACGGCCCAGTACATCCCTGGGGCCAAGCTTCCTGCCATCCAGGACCTCTATCCCAGGCGGTGTCAGGGAAGGCCCTAAAAATTGTCAAAGACTCCAGCCACCCAAGTCATAGACTGTTCTCTCTGCTACCTCACGGCAAGCGGTAGCGGGGCACCAAGTTTAGTTTCAAGAGGCTTCTAAACAGCTTCTACCCCCAAGCCATAAGACTCCTGAACATCTAATCAAATGGCTACCCAGACTATTTGCATTGCCCCCCCCTCTTCTACGCTGCTGCTACTCTCTGTTGTTATCTATGCATAGTCACTTTAATAACTCTACCTACATGTATATATTACCTCAATTACCTCGACTAACTGGTGCCCCCTCACATTGACTCTGTACCGGTACCCCCCTGTATATAGTCTCTCTATTGTTATTTTACTGCTGCTCTTTAATTACTTGTTACTTTTATTTCTTATTATTATTATTATTTTTTAAACTGCATTGTTGGTTAGGGGCTTGTAAGTAAGCATTTCACTGTAAGGTCTACACCTGTTGTATTCGGCGAATGTGACATATACAATTTGATTTCATGTGGGGCTGGGGTTCAGGGAGAGAGAGCCTGGTGAAGAGAGAGTGGGCCTGGGGAAGAGAGAGAGGGGCCTGGGGAAGGGAGAGAGGGGCCTGGGGAAGGGAGAGAGGCCTGGGGAAGAGAGAGAGGGGCCTGGGGAAGGGAGAGAGAGGGCCTGGGGAAGAGGCAAGTCAGGCAAGTCCAGGCAAGTCAGTTAACCTTTATTTAACCAGGCGAGTCAGTTAACCTTTATTTAACCAGGCGAGTCAGTTAACCTTTATTTAACCAGGCGAGTCAGTTAACCTTTATTTAACCAGGCAAGTCAGTTAAGAACAAATTCTTATTTTCAATGACGGCCTCCCGGGATTAAGACGAGGAGGTTTCAACCATCAGGAGAACTACATCTGAGTCCCCAATGGCACTCTATTCCCTATATTCCTGCACTACTTTTCACCAGAGCCCTATGGAGAATAGGATGTCATTTGGGATGCAGTCCTAGCATAGGGCCTGGAACCGATTACATCCTGTCACAGAGTCATTTCCCCGCCAAAAAATCGTAGAGGGACATTCCAGACATTCCGTGGTGTTATATGGTAGTTTACCTGCCTATGGAGAAGGGAGTTCCTGGAGTCTCCAGGGAAAGCTGCTCCTCCTCCTGTACCTCCTCCTCCTCCAAGGTCGACGCAGGTCGCTGTCTGCTGCAGTCGTAGAACTTCTCCATAGTCAGTTGTTTTAAAGTTAGTCTTCCACACCATAACCTGTGTTGGGTAGAATACTGGAGCTGAGTACGACATGTCTATGATGGCAGAGGGGATTGTTAACTAATTGGCAAGCACCTTTAACTTAAATAAATAATATTAAATATCTTCTCCATCTCTCTCAAAAGAGATAAACTCATTGCTCCTATGAACAGGGTAATGGCTTTGAAACTACTCAGGAAGTTCTTCCATTCAGTTCTTCTCTGTCTATCTGAACAAGCTGTCAAGTGAGTATGGTTACAAGCACACAATAATGTGATTATTGTGGACAGTCAGAATAAATATAATAGTTTGATTAAAACGTTTACATGCTTAGTAAGAAGAACGGTTTCCCTAAATAATCCTGTTTCCATCGACACGATTTTGGGACTCTGATAAATGCAGAAAATCACAACACCAACAAAAAACCTTCTGCCAAGTTACTTTGGGGATTTTTGGACATTTAAATGTTTTGTTTGTTAAAAACTACTTCTAGGACGCATACATTCAATTGTTCCAAACTCACTTCAAAAGGCACTAGAGAGGGAGACTCGCTCTGCTCAAACACACCGCTGAAACGCAGACTAAGGTCTTTACACGTCCTAATAATTCAGAAAGATCCCTCAGAAAACTAGGTGTTTTAAAATCGGCGTATGCTAACTTTGATTTTGACCTTTACGCTGATTAAGACACAGCAGTGTGAGGTATTTACTATTGTATAATCTGCCTACTGCCATCATCAGTTTAATATGTAATTATTACTGTGTATGTAAACGTACTGAATTTGTGTGAGTATTCCAGGAGAGATGTGTGTGTGTGAGTATACAGTGCATTCGTTCAGGAAGGTATTCAGACCCATTTACTTTTTCCACATTTTGTTAAGTTACAGCCTTATTCTGAAATGGATTACATAGTTTTTTTTCCCCCTCGTCAATCTACACACAATACCCCATAATGACAAAACAAAAAGTTATACATTTGTGCAAATTTATCAAATAAAAAAAACTGAAGTATTCGGACTCCTTTCTCAGTACTTTGTTGAAGCACCTTTGGTAGCGATTACAGCCTCGAGTCTTCTTGGGTATGACGCTACAAGCTTGGAACACCTGTATTTAGGGAGTTTCTCCCATTCTTCTCAGCAGATCCTCTCAAGCTCTGTCAGGTTGGATGGGGAGCGTCGCTGCACAGCTATTTTCAGGTCTCCCCAGAGATGTTCAACCAGGTTCAAGTCCGGACTCTGGCTGGGCCACTCAAGGACATTCAGAGACTTGTCCTGAAGCCACTCCTGCATTGTTCTGGTTGTGTGCTTAGGGTCGTTGTCCTGTTGGAAGGTGAACCTTCGCCCCGTTCTGAGGTCCTGAGCGCTCTGGAGCAGGTTTTCATCAAGTATCTCTCTGTACTTTGCTCCGTTCCTCTTTCCCTGGATCCTGACTAGTCTCCCAGTCCCTGCTGCTGAAAAACATCCCCACAACATGATGCTGCCACCACCATGCTTCACTGAAGAGTGGCTTCCGTCTGGTCACTCTACCATAAAGGCCTGATTGGTGGAGTGCTGCAGAGATGGTTGTCCTTCTGAAAGGTTCTCCCATCTACACAGAGGAACTTTAGAGCTCTGTCAGAGTGACCATCGGGTTCTTGGTCACCTCTCTGACCAAGACTCTTCTCCCCCGATTGCTCAGTTTGGTCAGGTGGCCAGCTCTAGGAAGAGTCTTGGTGGTTCCAAACTTCTTCCATTTAAGAATGATGGAGGCCACTGTGTTCTCGGGGACCTTCAATGCTGCAGAAATGTTTTGGTACCCTTCCTCAGATCTGTGCATCGACACAATCCTGTCTCGGAGCTCTACGGACAATTCCTTCAACCTCATGGTTTGGCTTTTGCTCTGACATGCACTGTCAACTGTGGGACCTTATATAGACTGGTGTGTGCTTTTCCAAATCATGTCCAATCAATTGAATTTACCACAGGTGGACTCCAATCACGTTGTAGAAACATCTCAAGGATGATCAATGGAAAAAGGATGAACCGGAGCTCAATTTCGAGTCTCATAACAAAAGAGATGATGAGAGAGATGAGTTCCGATTGGTCTGCCATGTAGCATGCTTCTGTCTATAACATGAGCTGGTCAGTATGTGTAGGTAATCTTTTCTAACGCGGCTCTTTTGAAAGATATCACGTAGTAGAACTGCATAAGTGTTGCCCTCCACTTTCTGGAGGACCGAGTTCTGAAATCAGTGGAACGTTCGGATCAACCCTAGTCCTCGGCTAGAGCGTCCAGTGTGCGCTCTGAATTTATGAAAGGACAATCTGACAACGCTCAGACTTTACGAACGCCCAGAGCGCACTCTGAGCACTCCAGACACAATTTACAAACACACCCGTATTATAAACCAGCCTTTAGTGTTGAAATATTTGGTTGTTTAGCACATGGCCTCACATGTGAATCCTTAAAGAGATGGGTGGGGCTAAGGCTTAACTTCTTGGGGATGGGTGCATGAGGTGACCGTTTTGGAGAGCCTGGCGTGCCCAAAGTAAAATGCCTCCCATTCAGGCCCAGAAAATAGGATATGCACATATTTGGTACCATTGGATAGGAAACACTCTGAATTTTCCAAAACTGTGAGTAAAACAGAACGCATATAGCAGGCGAAACCCCGAGGAATTTCTGTCCTGGAAAAAGTGATTTTGACACATTGCTCATTTGGGAACCCCTCCCTCATGAAAATGACCATATAAGGGCATATGAATGCAGTACCCATCGCTTCCTGTAGATGTCAACAGTATGGAGACAGTGTACATTTTCATTTTGGATGAATTAGACCAGAGAAGAAGAGCAAACCAGGAAGTGTACTTTTTATGTCAACAGTACCCAGTGCGCGCGCCCGACAAGGCGCGCAGTGTCTTTTTTACAGTCTTTATCGATCAGTTTATATTCCGGTTGATTTAAAATAGTAAATATCGTAAAAGTGTTCCTAAGGATACATTTAAAACTATGTTTGATTGTTCTTGGACAAATTTATAGGTATAAGATGAATGAGTTCTCAAATCACGTTTCAATGGACTAGTGGAGGCTGTCGTTTCTGATTATAACGCACAACCAAATGGAGATTTATGGATAAAATACATTACTTTTTCTAACAAAAGAACCATGGATTGTCTTCGTTGGACACTTAGGATGACCTCAGCAGAAGTTCTTCAACAGGTAATTGATTTGTTTTAAGCTGTGAAATGTGTTATGTGTGTGCCATGATGGCTAATCGATTCATGGCTATGGGAAAAATATGTGAGGTGCTACCCTCAAACAATCAAATGTGCTGCTTTCACCGTAAAGCCTTTTTGAAATCTGACAATGCTGTGATATTGCAAAGAAACAGAGCTTTTGATGAGTATGGAACACTTGTATATTGGTGGATGTTTAATAATTCAACTTTTGGATTTTGAATTTGGCGCCTTACATTTCACCTGGTAGTGTCGGGATTGGAGCGCTAGAGCCCCAGCAATGCCTGAGAGGTTAAGAGGGTGTGAACGATGCTGAATGGGTGTAGACAAAGAAGAGCCCTCCGGTAGGTGCACCAAAACATTCAAGGGACATTTTCTCAAAAGTGGGGTTACAAGTTTATCAACTTTCAAAGCAGAATTACTTTCCCATTGTTCCTCAACTGTAGTGTATGACATACCATTTTCTAGCTCGGAGTCTCTACTTTTATCCAATGTAATAAAAAAAAAAAAACACAATTTAAAATTTTGCCACATAAGACCGAATCGACCCAGTCTGTCACATATGACATTATATTCATGTTTGTGGATGAATTTACTTCAGCCAGATGCCTTTTATGAAGTCGTTGTGCTGAAGATCCACTGCACTACGTTTTTACCCATTGAACAAACAGTAAAAAAATGTTTGTTAAATCCCATGTAAACAGTCCTCCAGCCTCACCTGTTCATCAGATCCTCCTGAGGCAAAGTAGTCTCCGGTCCTGGAGAACGCTACACACGTGGCCGGGCCCTGGATACACACATTGATTAAAAAAAAAAGGCATGGCATAAGGTATACATCATATACAGCTAATGTATATTCAAAAATATGATTTACAGTCAAGAGTGACACATAACAAGAGAACGAGATGAGAGAGAAGAGAGGAGAGAGATGAGAAGCAGGGAGAGAGAGAGAGAGAGAGAGAGAGAGAGAGAGAGAGAGAGAGAGAGAGAGAGAGAGAGAGAGAGAGAGAGAGAGAGAGAGAGGACAGAGAGAGAGAGAGAGAGAGGGTCAGAGAGAGAGAGAGACAGAGAGAGACAGAGAGAGACAGAGAGAGACAGAGAGACAGAGAGACAGAGAGAGAGAGAGAGAGAGAGAGAGAGAGAGAGAGAGAGAGAGAGAGAGAGAGAGACAGAGAGAGAGAGAGAGAGAGAGAGAGAGAGAGAGAGAGAGAGAGACAGAGAGAGAGAGAGACAGAGAGAGAGAGAGAGAGAGAGAGAGAGAGAGAGAGAGAGATAATCAGACACAGGACATGAGGAACAGATGGTCTGATATCAAATCATCATCATGTGGTCAGCTCCCATCATCAGCGTTCTCTAGCCAGTCCAGTCTGCTGTGTGAAGCTAAGGCCGGCTGCAGTGTGTGTGTGTATAGTGTGTGTGTGTGTGTGTGTGTATATAGTGATAGCACAGTAGTCTCGTCTGGTAGTGTGAGTCATTACGATGAATCAGAGATCTGATAGACACACAGTCTTGTAACCTCCTGTCCTGGGTACGAGACACCAGCTATTCCTGGTTACGAGACACCAGCTCCTCCTGGTTACGAGACACCAGCTCCTCCTGGTTACGAGACACCAGCTCCTCCTGGTTACGAGACACCAGCTTCTCCTGGTTACGAGACACCAGCTCCTCTTGGTTACGAGACACCAGCTCCTCCTGGTTACGAGACACCAGCTCCTCCTGGTTACGAGACACCAGCTCCTCCTGGTTACGAGACACCAGCTCCTCCTGGTTACGAGACACCAGCTCCTCTTGGTTACGAGACACCAGCTCCTCCTGGTTACGAGACACCAGCTCCTCCTGGTTACGAGACACCAGCTCTTGTCATTGTGCTGCTGTTTATTCTTCTGAAATCTAGGTCAGGAGCCTTTAAAAGTTCTTTGTAACAACCGTTGACAACAGAGTCGCTCTGAGCAGATAGTTGTAGCTCTGTAGTCAATTAACACCCCTGGCTCTGGTCTAGAGGCGTCACTACAGACACCCTGGTTCGATCCCGGGCTGTATCACAACCGGCCGTAATCGGGAGTCCCATAGGGCGGCGCACAATTGGCCCAGCGTCGTCCGGGTTTGGCCTGGGGGTCAGCCGTCATTGTAAATAAGAATTTGTTCTTAAACTGACTTGACTAGTAAAAATGTTTTTAATCGAATAAAAAAATTGAACACACACACAGCATCAGAATACACCTTGTGGGTTGACAGAGACAGATATTTGAAGGTGAGAAGTCAACACCACCTACTTCCCCAGCACAAAGGAGTGCCTCTTCCAAACCTACTGCTAAAATAAAAAACACTTCTCTTTGAGGCTCATACAGCCACTTCCATTAAAATACATCCAAAAGCGAGGGAGAAAGAGAGAAGAGAAGAATTATAAAAGAAGGAAGAGAAGGAGAGAAAATAACATAAAATAACATGTGAAAGAGGCAGAGAGAGATAAGACATAACAGACATAGAGAGAGAGAGAGAGAGAGAGAGAGAGAGAGAGAGAGAGAGAGAGAGAGAGAGAGAGAGAGAGAGAGAGAGAGAGAGAGAGAGAGAGGGAGAGAGAGAGGGAGAGAGGGTAACATACATGAGAGAGATAGACATGAGAGATAACAGACATAACAGAGAGAGAGAGAGATAACAGACATAAGAGAGAGAGAAAGAGAGAGAGCGAGAGAACAGACATAACAGAAAGAGAAAGAAAATAGACATCCAATGGCTTGTTAAAGTATTCAACCCCCTTGGCATTTTTCCTATTTTGTTACAACCTAGAATTAAAATAGATTTTTGGGGGGGGTTTGTATAATTTGATTTACACAACATGCCTACCACTTTAAAGATGCAAAATATGTTTTATTGTGAAACAAACAAGAAATAAGACAAAAAAACTGAAAACTTGAGCGTGCATAACTTTTTACCCCCAAAGTCAATACTTTGTAGATCCCCCTTTTGCAGCAATTACAGATGAAAGTATCTTGGGGTATGTCTCTATAAGCTTGGCACGTCTAGCCACTGGGATTTTTGCCCATTCTTCAAGGCAAAACTGCTCCAACTCCTTCAAGTAGGATGGGTTCCGCTGCTGTACAGCAATCTTTAAGTCATACCACAGATTCTCAATTGGATTGAGGTCTGGGCTTTGACTAGGCCATTCCAAGACATTTAAATGTTTCCCCTTAACTTCTTAGGGAGCAGCTCCCGAGGTGACGGTTTTGGAGAGCCTGGCGTGCCCAAAGTAAAATGCCTCCCACTCAGGCCCAGAAAATAGGATATGCACATATTTAGTACCATTGGACAGGAAACACTCTGAACACTCTGAACACTCTGAAGTTTCTAAAAGTGTTAACATTTTGTCTGTGAGTATAACAGAACGGATATGGCAGGCGAAAACCCGAGGAATTTCTGTCCTGGAAAAAGTGATTTTGACACATTGCCTCATTTGGAACCCCTCCCTTATGAAAATGCCCATATAATGGCATATGAATGCAGTACCTATTGCTTCCTCTGGATGTCAACAGTCTCGAGACACTGTTTTGATTCTGTTTAGTTGCTTTAGATGGCAGAAGAAGAAGAATTAGGAAGTGGCCTCACAGAAGTCAATAGAAGAGAATGCGCGTTCCCGGCCTGCGCGCTCTGTGGTTTTTTCCTTTCTTATCGCCCAGTTTATATTCCGGTTGAAATATTATACTATATATACATAAAAGTGTTCCTAAGGATACATTATCAATGATGTTTGATTGTTCTTGGACAAGTTTATAGGTATAGGTTGAACGAGTTCTCTTCACGTTTCAATGGACGCTGTATTTTCTTCTTTTTGAAATCTGACAACGCTGTGATATTGCCAAGAAGCAGAGCTTTTGATGACTATGCAACACTTGTATATTGAATGAATGATGAACTTTTGGATTTTGAATTTGGCGCTTTGCATTTCACCGGGTAGTGTCGGGAGTGGGGCGCTAGCGCCCCAGCGCTCCTTGCTGCTCCTTAAGAGGTTAACCTCTCGAGTGTTTAAACCACTCGAGTGTTGCTTTAGCAGTATGCTTAGGGTCATTGTCCTGCTGGAAGGTGAACCTCCGTCCCAGTCTCAAATCTCTGGAAGACAAACAGGTTTCCTTCAAGAATATCCCTGTATTTAGCTCCATCCATCATTCCTTCAATTTTGACCAGTTTCCCAGTCCCTGCCGATGAAAAACATCCCCACAGCATGATGCTGCCACCACCATGCTTCACTGTGGGGATGGTGTTCTCAGGGCGATGATTGGTGTTGGGTTTGCGCCAGACATAGCGTTTTCCTTGATGGCCAAAAAGCTCAATTTGAGTCTCATCTGACCAGAGTACCTTCTTCCATATGTTTGGGGAGTCTCCCACACGCCTTTTGGCGAACACCAAATGTGTTTGCTTATTTTTTTCGTCAAGCAATGGCTCTTTTCTAGCCACTCTTCCGTAAAGCCCAGCTCTGTGGAGTGTACGGCTTAAAGTGGTTCTATGGACAGATACTCCAATCTCCACTGTGGAGCTTTGTAGCTCCTTCAGGGTTTGGTCTCTTTGTTGCCTCTCTGATTAATGCCCTCCTTGCCTGGTCCGTGAGTTTTGGTGGGCGGCCCTCTCTTGGCAGGTTTGTTGTGGTGCCATATTCTTTCCATTGTTTAATAATGGATTTAATGGTGCTCCGTGGGATGTTCAAAGTTTCGGATATTTTTTTATAACCCAACCCTGATCTGTACCTTTCCTTAACTTTGTCCCTGACCTGTTTGGAGAGCTCCTTGGTCTTCATGGTGCCCCTTGCTTAGTGGTGTTGCAGACTCTGGGGCCTTTCAGAACAGGTGTATATATACTGAGATCATGTGACAGATCATGTGACACTTAAATAGCAAAGGGGGTGAATACATATGCACGCACCACTTTTCCGTTTTTATTTTTTTATTTTAAACAAGTTATTTTTTTCATTTCACTTCACCAATTTGGACTATTTTGTGTACGTCCATTACATGAAATCCAAATAAAAATCTATTTAAATTACAGGTTGCAATGGAACAAAATAGGAAAAACGCCAAGGGGGATGAATTCTTTTGCAAGGCACTGTAACAGAGAGAGAGAGAGAGAGAGAGAGAGAGAGAGAGAGAGAGAGAGAGAGAGAGAGAGAGAGAGAGAGAGAGAGAGAGAGAGAGAGAGAGAGAGAGAGAGAGAGAGAGATAAGACATAAAATGGCGCCGGGGAAGAAGGCAGACGCTTTACGTGTCCCCAACCGATTGTGTTTTGTTTGTAACTTTTTTAAAGAACTTCTGGACATCGGGACTAATTGCTCACCACGAACTGGCAGAATCCTTTATTTCCTTTAACTTGTTAGGGAGCGGCTCCAGAGGTGACGGTTTTGGAGAGTCTGGCGTGCCCAAAGTAAAATGCCTCCCACTCAGGCCCAGAAAATAGGATATGCACATGTACATGTACTATTGGATAGGAAACACTCTGAGGTTTCCAAAAGTGTTAAAAAAAATTGTCTGTGAGTGTAACAGAACAGAGAAAATTCCATCCGGAAATGTCATTCTGGTGGCTTATGGCTCACTTAGAGACTGCCTCTTGAAAACTCTTTATACCAGGACACTGAATGTAGTACCTATTGCTTCCACTGGATGTCAGCAGTGTATAGGTAAAGTTTCATGGCAATCGGAACCAATGTGTTCAATAGGTAGGGGTTTTGGTGAGGGGACCTCTTTTTCAGTTGCACGTTTTTGGGCGCACGTTTGGCTGAGCGGTCCACTTTATTTGACTTATATAACGTTTAGGTGACCATCCAAGTGAATTATAATCACTTTTATTCATAAAAGATAAGCTAAGGATGCATTTTAATTGGTTTTTGTTTTGTTGAGGGAACGTTTATAGGTTTAGTTGAACGCGTTCTCTTCACGTTGGATTTTCTGAACACAAGGCGCCAACCAAACTGAGATTTATGGATATAATAAATTACTTTTTCTAACCAAATACCTATGGATTGTCTTCGTTGGACACTTAGGAAGCCCTCTGCAGAAGTTCTACAAAAGGTAAGGCACAGGTTTTCCCTGTGAAATGCATTTTCTATTGACCGCGCTGGCTAAAGATTTCATGGTTATGGAAAATATTGAAGGTGCTACCCTCAAACAATCAAATGTAGTGCTTTCGCCGTAAAGCCTTTTTGAAATCCGACAACGCTGTGATATTGCCAAGAAGCAGATCTAGCGCCCCACATACTCCCTAACAAGTTAACGAGTCCGACACGAACGATATACTGCTTTCTCAGGAACAGGCCCAGATCCTCGTGATTTGCGTGAAGAGGAGGCGGAGAAAAAGGGGCCAGAGGGCGGGCTGCCTTCTGAGAATTCGTAGGCGATCTAATAAACCTCCACTTCCTTCCATTCTGCTAGCAAACGTGCAATCTCTGGAGAATAAAATCGAGATTAAACTACCAACGGGACATTCAGAACTGTAATATCTTATGCTTCACTGAGTCGTGGCTGAACGAAGACATTATCAACATACAGCTGGCTGGTTATACGCCGTACCGGCAGGATAGAACAGTGGAGTCTGGTAAGACAAGGGGCGGCGGACTATGTATTTTTGTAAATAACAGCTGGTGCACGATATCTAAGGAAGTCTCGAACTATTGCTGGCCTGAGGTAGAGTACCTCATGATAAGTTGTAGACCACACAATCTACCTAGAGAGTTTCATCTGTATTCTTCATAGCTGTTTACATACCACCACAGTCAGAGGCTGGCACTAAGATAGCATTGAATGAGCTGTATTCTGCCATAAGCAAACAAGAAAAAGCCCACCCAGAGTTGGCGCTCCTACTAGCCGGGGACTTTAATGGCAGAATACCTGACCACTGTGACTGACCCAAACTTAAGGAAAACTTAAGTCTGTAAATTGTCTAGACTTAGTGAGCATAGCCTTGCTATTGGCATACCTGGCTCTCAAGAGAAGACAGGCTATGTGCACACTGCCCACAAAATGAGGTGGAAACTGAGCTGCACTTCCTAACCTCCCGCCAAATATATGACCATATTAGAGACATACAGTGGGGCAAAAAAGTATTTAGTCAGCCACCAATTGTGCAAGTTCTCCAACTTAAAAAGATGAGAGAGGCCTGTAATTTATCTTAGGTACACTTCAACTATGACAGACGAAATGAGAAAAAGAAATCCAGAAAATCACATTGTAGGATTTTTTATGAATTTATTTGCAAATTATGGTGGAAAATAAGTATTTGGTCAATAACAAAAGTTTATCTCAATACTTTGTTATATACCCTTTGTTGGCAATGACAGAGGTCAAACGTTTTCTGTAAGTCTTCACAAGGTTTTCACACACTGTTGCTGGTATTTTGGCCCATTCCTCCATGCAGAACTCCTCTAGAGTAGTGATGTTTTGGGGCTGTCGCTGGGCAACACGGACTTTCAACTCCCTCCAAAGATTTTCTATGGGGTTGAGATCTGGAGACTGGCTAGAGCCACTCCAGGACCTTGAAATGCTTCTTCTGAAGCCACTCCTTCAAGTTGCCGGGCGGTGTGTTTGGGATCATTGTCATGCTGAAAGACCCAGCCACGTTTCATCTTCAATGCCCTTGCTGATGGAAGGAGGTTTTCACTCAAAATCTCCGATACATGGCCCCATTCATTCTTTCCTTTACACGGATCAGTCGTCCTGGTCCCTTTGCAGAAAAACAGCCCCAAAGCATGATGTTTCCACCCCATGCTTCACAGTAGGTATGGTGTTCTTTGGATGCAACTCAGCATTCTTTGTCCTCCAAACACGACGAGTTGAGTTTTTACCAAAAAGTTCTATTTTGGTTTCATCTGACCATAGGACATTCTCCCAATCCTCATCTGGATCATCCAAATGCTCTCTAGCAAACTTCAGACGGGCCTGAACATGTACTGGCTTAAGCAGGGGGACACGTCTGGCACTGCAGGATTTGAGTCCCTGGAGGCGTAGTGTGTTACTGATGGTAGGCTTTGTTACTTTGGTCCCAGCTCTCTGCAGGTCATTCACTAGGTCCCCCCGTGTGGTTCTGTGATTTTTGCTCACCGTTCTTGAAATCATTTTGACCCCACGGGGTGAGATCTTGCGTGGAGCCCCAGATCGAGGAAGATTATCAGTGGTCTTGTATGTCTTCCATTTCCTAATAATTGCTCCCACAGTTGATTTCTTCAAACCAAGCTGCTTACCTATTGCAGATTCAGTCTTCCCAACCTGGTGCAGGTCTACAATTTTGTTTCTGGTGTCCTTTGACAGCTCTTTGGTCTTGGCCATAGTGGAGTTTGGAGTGTGACTGTTTGAGGTTGTGGACAGGTGTCTTTTATACGGATAACAAGTTCAAACAGGTGTCATTAATACAGGTAACGAGTGGAGGACAGAGGAGCCTCTTAAAGAAGAAGTTACAGGTCTGTGAGAGCCAGAAATCGTGCTTGTTTGTATGTGACCAAATACTTATTTTCCACCATAATTTGCAAATAAATTCATTAAAAATCCTACAATGTGATTTTCTGGATTTCTTTTTCATCATTTTGTCTGTCATAGTTGAAGTGTACCTATGATGAAAATTACAGGCCTCTCATCTTTTTAAGTGAGAGAACTTGCACAATTGGTGGCTGACTAAATACTTTTTTGCCCCACTGTATATTTCCCTCAGATTACACATATCCACAAAGAATTCAAAAATTCTCATATCTACTTGGTGAAATACCACACCGTTCAATCACAGCAACAAGATTTGTGACCTGTTGCCACAAGAAAAGAGCAACCAGTGAAAAACAAACACCATTGTAAATACAACCCATAATTATGTTTATTTATTTTGTCTTTTGTACTTTAACTATTTGCACATTGTTACAACACTGCATATAGACATAATATGACATTTGAAATGTCTTTATTCTTTTGGAACGTCTATGAGTGTAATGTTTACTGTTCATTTTTGTTCATTTCACTTTTGTTTATTATCTATTTCACTTACTTTGGAAATGTTAACATTGGTTTCCCAATAAAGCCGTTAAATTTAATTGAGAGATGAGAGACATAACAGAGAGAGAGAGAGAGAGAGAGAGAGAGAGAGACAGAGAGAGACATAACAGAGAGAGAGAGAGAGAGAACAGAGAGAGAGAAGAGCGACATAACAGAGAGAGACAGAACAGAGAGAGAGAGAGAGACAGAGCGAGAGAGACAGAGCAAGAGAGACAGAACAGAGAGAGAGAGAGAGAGAGAGACAGAACAGAGAGAGACAGAACAGAGAGAGAGAGAGAGAGAAAGAGAGACAGACAGAACAGAGAGAGAGAGACAGAGCGAGACACAGAGAGAGAGAGAGAGAGAGAGAGAGAGAGAGAGAGAGAGAGAGAGAGAGAGACAGAGAGAGAGAGAGAGAGAGAGAGAGACAGAGAGAGCGAGAGAGACAGAGCGAGACAGAACAGAGAGAGAGAAACAGAGCGAGAGAGAGAGAGACAGAGCGAGACAGAACAGAGAGAGAGAGAGAGAGAGAGAGAGAGAGAGAGAGAGAGAGAGAGAGAGAGAGAGAGACATAACAGAGAGAGAGAGAAGAGCGACATAACAGAGAGAGACAGAACAGAGAGAGAGAGAGAGAGAGACAGAGCGAGACAGAGAGAGACAGAGCGAGATAGAGACAGAGCGAGACAGAACAGAGAGAGAGAGAGAGAGATAACAGAGAGAGAGCCCACATGGTAACCCACTCCCACAGACGTGTCCTCTCCTCTCCCGGCCAGAGAACACACAACAACACAAGGAGAGAGACTGAGGAGGAAGGTTCTCGCTTTCTCCTCTCCTCTCCTCTCCTCTCCTCTCCCAGCCAGAGAGCAGTATAAAGAGAACCTTCCTCCTCTTCTCACTATGACTCAGTAGCAGTGGGTAGACAGCTCCCTTGATATTTCTAGTCTACTTTACAGGGATCGCTCAGACATACAGCTATAAAGGGGAGACTCACCCAACATAAATAAATCACATTTCACCAGGTCTGAAGTAGAATAAAGCCAAAGGAAAATCTGTCTGTAGCCTACCTGGTGTCCGTATGTGTGTGTGTGTGTGTGTGTGTGTGTGTGTGTGTAGCCTACATGGTGTCCGTGCGGGGTGTGTGTGTGTGTGTCTACCTGGTGTCCGTGCAGTGTGTGTGTGTGTGTGTGTGTGTGTCTACCTGGTGTCCGTGCAGTGTGTGTGTGTGTGTGTGTGTGTGTGTGTGTGTGTAGCCTACATGGTGTCCGTGCGGTGTGTGTGTGTGTGTGTGTGTGTGTGTGTAGTCTACCTGGTGTCCGTGCAGTGTGTGTGTGTAGTCTACCTGGTGTCCGTGCAGTGTGTGTGTGTGTGTGTGTGTGTGTGTGTAGTCTACCTGGTGTCCGTGCAGTGCAGTGTGTGTAGTCTACCTGGTGTCCGTGCAGTGCAGTGTGTGTAGTCTACCTGGTGTCCGTGCAGTGTGTGTGTGTAGTCTACCTGGTGTCCGTGTAGTGTGTGTGTAGTCTACCTGGTGTCCGTGTGTGCAGTGTGTGTAGTCTACCTGGTGTCCGTGCAGTGTGTGTGTGTGTGTGTAGTCTACCTGGTGTCCGTGCAGTGTGTGTGTAGTCTACCTGGTGTCCGTGCAGTGTGTGTGTGTAGTCTACCTGGTGTCCGTGCAGTGCAGTGTGTGTAGTCTACCTGGTGTCCGTGCAGTGTGTGTGTGTAGTCTACCTGGTGTCCGTGCAGTGTGTGTGTGTAGTCTACCTGGTGTCCGTGCAGTGTGTGTGTGTAGTCTACCTGGTGTCCGTGCAGTGTGTGTGTGTAGTCTACCTGGTGTCCGTGCAGTGTGTGTGTGTAGTCTACCTGGTGTCCGTGCAGTGTGTGTAGCCTACCTGGTGTCCGTCCGAGTGTGTGTGTAGCCTACCTGGTGTCCGTGCAGTGTGTGTAGCCTACCTGGTGTCCGTGCAGTGTCTGTAGCCTACCTGGTGTCCGTGCAGTGTCTGTAGCCTACCTGGTGTCCGTGCAGTGTCTGTAGCCTACCTGGTGTCCGTGCAGTGTCTGTAGCCTACCTGGTGTCCGTGCAGTGTCTGTAGCCTACCTGGTGTCCGTGCAGTGTCTGTAGCCTACCTGGTGTCCGTGCAGTGTCTGTAGCCTACCTGGTGTCCGTGCAGTGTCTGTAGCCTACCTGGTGTCCGTGCAGTGTCTGTAGCCTACCTGGTGTCCGTGCAGTGTCTGTAGCCTACCTGGTGTCCGTGCAGTGTCTGTAGCCTACCTGGTGTCCGTGCAGTGTGTAGAGCAGCCGTCCCTCCACCAGGTCCAGAATCTTCATAGTGGAGTCATTAGAGGCTGTGATCAGGTAGTTACCAGATGGATGGAAGGATAGAGCGTTGACCACTCCGCTGTGAACTGAAAACATATTCAACTGAATACCGCATTATTACACTGGAACACACATTCAACTGAATACTGCATTATTACACTGGAACACACATTCAACTGAATACAGCATTATTACACTGGAACACACATTCAACTGAATACTGCATTATTACACTGGAACACACATTCAACTGAATACAGCATTATTACACTGGAACACACATTCAACTGAATACCGCATTATTACACTGGAACACACATTCAACTGAATACCGCATTATTACACTGGAACACACATTCAACTGAATACAGCATTATTACACTGGAACACACATTCAACTGAATACCGCATTATTACACTGGAACACACATTCAACTGAATACAGCATTATTACACTGGAACACACATTCAACTGAATACCGCATTATTACACTGGAACACACATTCAACTGAATACAGCATTATTACACTGGAACACACATTCAACTGAATACAGCATTATTACACTGGAACACACATTCAACTGAATACAGCATTATTACACTGGAACACACATTCAACTGAATACAGCATTATTACACTGGAACACACATTCAACTGAATACCGCATTATTACACTGGAACACACATTCAACTGAATACAGCATTATTACACTGGAACACACATTCAACTGAATACAGCATTATTACACTGGAACACACATTCAACTGAATACCGCATTATTACACTGGAACACACATTCAACTGAATACCGCATTATTACACTGGAACACACATTCAACTGAATACGCATTATTACACTGGAACACACATTCAACTGAATACGCATTATTACACTGGAACACATTCAACTGAATACCGCATTATTACACTGGAACACACATTCAACTGAATACCGCATTATTACACTGGAACACACATTCAACTGAATACCGCATTATTACACTGGAACACACATTCAACTGAATACCGCATTATTACACTGGAACACACATTCAACTGAATACCGCATTATTACACTGGAACACACATTCAACTGAATACAGCATTATTACACTGAAAACACATTCAACTGAATACAGCATTATTACACTGAAAACACATTCAACTGAATACAGCATTATTACACTGAAAACACATTCAACTGAATACAGCATTATTACACTGGAACACACATTCAACTGAATACTGCATTATTACACTGGAACACACATTCAACTGAATACAGCATTATTACACTGGAACACACATTCAACTGAATAAAGCATTATTACACTGGAACACACATTCAACTGAATACCGCATTATTACACTGGAACACACATTCAACTGAATACCGCATTATTACACTGGAACACACATTCAACTGAATACCGCATTATTACACTGGAACACACATTCAACTGAATACCGCATTATTACACTGGAACACACATTCAACTGAATACCGCATTATTACACTGAAACACACATTCAACTGAATACAGCATTATTACACTGAAAACACATTCAACTGAATACAGCATTATTACACTGAAAACACATTCAACTGAATACAGCATTATTACACTGGAACACACATTCAACTGAATACTGCATTATTACACTAGAACACACATTCAACTGAATACAGCATTATTACACTGGAACACACATTCAACTGAATACAGCATTATTACACTGGAACACACATTCAACTGAATACTGCATTATTACACTGGAACACACATTCAACCGAATACAGCATTATTACACTAGAACACACATTCAACTGAATACCGCATTATTACACTGGAACACACATTCAACCGAATACAGCATTATTACACTGAAAACACATTCAACTGAATACCGCATTATTACACTGGAACACACATTCAACCGAATACAGCATTATTACACTGGAACACACATTCAACTGAATACCGCATTATTACACTGGAACACACATTCAACCGAATACAGCATTATTACACTAGAACACACATTCCCTTGTCCATGTTCCAGGGTAGACTAGGCAAAATCTCTGCTCTGACTAGGGCCAAGAGTGGAGACAAAAGGCGTAAAGGGAACAGTCTTTCTTTCCTTCTGTAGTCTATAATTGCTGTGAATAATAGAGGTCCCCTAGTGTTCCATTTTACATAATACTTTTGATTTCCTAAACAAACCGATTTTATCAAAGTGCTTCGGCAAATCCATTTTAGAAAAAGTTGCTTAAAGAAAGTAGTGCACTTTTCAACACGTTTTGGAGGTCCTTCCCTGACTCTAACCCTGCCAAGCTGTGGTCCATATTATTACTCTGGTTTTGGAGGTCCTTCCCTGACTCTAACCCTGCCAAGCTGTGGTCCATATTATTACTCTGGTTTTGGAGGTCCTTCCCTGACTCTAACCCTGCCAAGCTGTGGTCCATATTATTACTCTGGTTTTGGAGGTCCTTCCCTGACTCTAACCCTGCCAAGCTGTGGTCCATATTATTACTCTGGTTTTGGAGGTCCTTCCCTGACTCTAACCCTGCCAAGCTGTGGTCCATATTATTACTCTGGTTTTGGAGGTCCTTCCCTGACTCTAACCCTGCCAAGCTGTGGCCCATATTATTACTCTGGTTTTGGAGGTCCTTCCCTGACTCTAACCCTGCCAAGCTGTGGTCCATATTATTACTCTGGTTTTGGAGGTCCTTCCCTGACTCTAACCCTGCCAAGCTGTGGCCCATATTATTACTCTGGTTTTGGAGGTCCTTCCCTGACTCTAACCCTGCCAAGCTGTGGTCCATATTATTACTCTGGTTTTGGAGGTCCTTCCCTGACTCTAACCCTGCCAAGCTGTGGTCCATATTATTACTCTGGTTTTGGAGGTCCTTCCCTGACTCTAACCCTGCCAAGCTGTGGTCCATATTATTACTCTGGTTTTGGAGGTCCTTCCCTGACTCTAACCCTGCCAAGCTGTGGTCCACATTATTACTCTGACCCTTACCTTGGTAATGCTGCAGTAATTTGTTGGTCCTGATGTCCCAGACCTTGACGGTGTTGTCTGTGCTTGCTGCAGCAATGCATGTTCCACTGGGGTGGAAGTCAGCATAGTTCACATACCTAGAACACAGGACAAAAACAGACAATCTGTCAACATAGCATATAAAACACAAGAACAATGGATAAACAACAATGACATGTACAGTACCAGTCAAAGGTGTGGACACACCTACTCAATCAAGGGTTTTTCTTTATTTCTACATTGTAGAATAATAGTGAAGACATCAAAACTATGAAATAACACATATGGAATCATGTAGTACCTAAAACAGGTATAAACAAATCAAAATATATTTTATATTTGAGATTCTTCAAAGTAGCCACACCTTTGCCTTGATGACAGCTTTGCACACTCTTGGCATTCTCTCAACCAGCTTCACCTGGAATGCTTTCCAACAGTCTTGAAGGAGTTCCCACATATGCTGAGCACTTGTTGGCTGCTTTTCCTTCACTCTGCTGTCCAACTCATCCCTAACCATCTCAATTGGGTTGAGGTTGGGTGATTGTGGAGGCCAGGTCATCTGATGCAGCACTCCATCACTCTCCATCTTGGTCAAATAGCCCTTACACAGCCTGGAGGTGTGTTGGATCATTGTCCTGTTGAAAAACAAATGATAGTTCCACTAAGCGCAAACCAGATGGGAGGCGTATCGCTGCAGAATGCTGTGGAAGCCATGCTAGTTAAGTGTGCTTTGAATTCTAAATAAATCACTGACAGTGTCACCAGCAAAGCACCATCACACCTCCTCCTCCATGCTTCAAGGTGGGAACCACACATCCGGAGATCATCCGTTCACCTACTCTGCGTCTCACAAAGACACAGCGGTTGGAACCAAAAATCTCAAATTTGGAATCATCAGACCAAAGGACAGATTTCCACCGGTCTAATATCCATTGCTCATGTTTCTTGTCCCAAGCAAGTCTCTTCTTGTTATTGGTGTCCTTTAGTAGTGGTTTCTTTACTGCAATTTGACCATGAAGGCCTGATTCACGCAGTCTCCTCTGAACAGTTGATGTTGAGATGTGTCTGTTACTTCAACTCTGTGAAGCATTTATTTGGGCTGCAATCTGAGGTGCAGTTAACTCTAATGAACTTATCCTCTGCAGCAGAGGGAACTCTGGGTCTTCCTTTCCTGTGGCGGTCCTCGTGAGAGCCAGTTTCATCATAGCGCTTGATGGTTTTTGCGACTGCACTTGAAGAAACTTGTGGTGGCCAGAAGGAAACACAGTCCCTCACCACACAGCACAGTCACCTGCAGCACCATGGAGAGCACCATCAGAGGTCGACACAAGGTCTGGGCTAAACAGAGATGTTCAGGACCAAGGACAGCCCTAACCCAGGTGTGCACAATTTCCCCTCTGACAGGGAGCCTCGGCTGCAGGCTGTTGGGCCCAATTAGTAGCCACATTAAAGAGGACAAAGAAGCCACAGTGAGGGGAAGGAGAGGCAGGAGAAGAGAGCAGACACGGAGTGTTGGATGTATCCCAGCCCAGGCTTTGGACCAGTCAGAACCCAACCACCCTCTTGGAGATAGAGGCCTAGTGGAGGACGTGAGTAGACTAAACCACCTTGTCTAATCCTCCACCTCTTCTGCCTCCCTTCCAGAAGTAGACGGACGCCAGAAGGAGCAGCCGGCAGAAAGAAGAGTGACCTGAGTTACAGTTTCCTCCCTTTCCCCTCCTTTGAGAAATAAAGAAACCTAAGTTTGCCCCACTGAAACTCTGCCCAGTGAATGATTTTCTGCGACCTCCGGAGTTAAACCCTCCCAGTCCTGAGAGGGGAGGTTACAAACTGTAAAAGTTCTTGTAATCTTCCGGATTGACTGACCTTCATGTCTTAAAGTAATGATGGACTGTTGTTTCTCTTTGCTTATTTGAGCTGTTCTTGCCATAATATGGACTTGCTATTTTACCAAACAGGGATATCTTCTGTATACCCCCCTACCTTGTCACAGCACAACTGATTGGCTCAAACGCATTAAGGAAAGAAATGCCAAAAATGTACTTTTAACAAGGCACACCTGTTAATTAAAATGTATTCCAGGTGACTACCTCATGAAGCTGATTGAGAATGCCAAGAGTGTGCAAAGGGTGGCTATTTTGAATAATCTCAAATATAAAATATATTTTGATTACTACATGATTCCATGTGTTATTTCATAGTTTTGACGTCTTCACTATCATTCTAGAATGTAGAAAATAGCAAAAATAAAGACAAACCCTTGAATGAGTAAGTGTCCAAACGTTTGTGTGTGTGTGTGATAGAGTGACAGAGAGAGAGAGAGAGAGCTACATACACACTCATACATACACAGAATATACACAGTGCATTCGGAAAGTATTATTTTCCACGTTTTGTTACGTTACAGCCTTATTCTAAAATGGATTAAATAAACAATGAATCTACATACAACACCCCATAATGACAAAGCAGAAACAGGTTTGTAATAATGTTTAAAAAAAAAAAAAAAGCAAATTTATGAAACATAAAAAACAGAAATACCTTATTTACATCAGTATTCAGACCCTTTGCTATGAGACCTGAAATTGAGCTCAGGTGCATCCTGTTTCCATTGATCATCCTTGAGATGTTTCTACAACTTGATTGGACTTGGAAAGGCCCACACCTGTCTATATAAGGTCCCACAGTTGACAGTGCAGGTCAAAGCTAACACCAAGCCATGAGGTCGAAGGAATTGTCCATGGGGCTCTGAGACAGGATTGCGTCGAGGCACAGATCTGGGGAAGGGTACCGACAAATGTCTGCAGCATTGAAGGTCCCCAAGAACACAGTGGCCTCCATCATTTTTAAATGGAAGAAGTTTGGAACCACCAAGACTCTTCCTAGAGCTGGCCGCTTGGCCAAACTGAGCAATCGGGGAGAAGGGCCGTGGTCTGGGAGGTGACCAAGAATCCGATGGTCACTCTGACAGAGCTCCAGAGTTCCTCTGTGGAGATGGGAGAAACTTCCAAAAAGGAAAACCATCTCTGCAGCACTCCACCAATCAGGCCTTTATGGTAGAGTGGCCAGACAGAAGCCACTCCTCAGTAAAAGGCACATGACAGCCCGCTTGGAGTTTGCCAAAAGGCACCTAAAGGACTCTCAGACCATGAGAAACAAGATTCTCTGGTCTGATGAAACCAAGATTGAACTCTTTGGCCTGAATGGCAAGCGTCACATCTGGAGGAAACCTGGCACCATCCCTACGGTGAAGCATGGTGGTGGCAGCATCAAGCTGTGGGGATGATTTTCAGCGGCAGGGGCTGGGAGACTAGTCAGGACCGAGGGAAAGGAGCAAATTGCAAAGAGATCCTTGATGAAAACCTGCTCCAGAGCGCTCAGGACCTTAGACTGGGGCGAAGGTTCACCTTCCAACAGGACAACGACCCTAAGCACACAACCAGTACAACGCAGGAGAGGCTTCCGGGACAAGTCTCTGAATGTCCTTGAGTGGCCCAGCCAGAGCCCGGACTTGAACCCGATCGAACATCCCTGGAGAGACCTGAAAATAGCTGTGCAGCGATGTTCCCCATCCAACCTGACAGAGCTTGAGAGGATCTGCAGAGAAGAATGGGAGAAACTCCCCAAATACAGGTGTGCCAAGTTTGTAGCGTCATACCCAAGAAGACTCAAAGCTGTAATCGCTGCCAAAGGTGCTTCAACAAAGAACTGAGTAAAGGGTTTTCCTTTTAATTTGAAACATTTCTAAAAACCTGTTTTTCTTTTGTCATTATGGGGTATTGTGATGTCATTATGGGGTATTGTGATGTCATTATGGGGTAGTTCACTACAGATTAAGCCTTACCCTCCATGTTCCAGGGTAGTTCACTACAGACTAAGCCTTACCCTCCATGTTCCAGGGGTAGTTCACTACAGATTAAGCCTTAACCTCCATGTTCCAGGGGTAGTTCACTACAGATTAAGCCTTACCCTCCATGTTCCAGGGGTAGTTCACTACAGATTAGGCCTTACCCTCCATGTTCCAGGGTAGTTCACTACAGATTAAGCCTTACCCTCCATGTTCCAGGGGTAGTTCACTACAGATTAGGCCTTACCCTCCATGTTCCAGGGTAGTTCACTACAGATTAAGCCTTACCCTCCATGTTCCAGGGGTAGTTCACTACAGACTAAGCCTTACCCTCCATGTTCCAGGGGTAGTTCACTACAGATTAAGCCTTACCCTCCATGTTCCAGGGGTAGTTCACTACAGACTAAACCTTACCCTCCATGTTCCAGGGGTAGTTCACTACAGATTAAGCCTTAACCTCCATGTTCCAGGGGTAGTTCACTACAGATTAAGCCTTACCCTCCATGTTCCAGGGGTAGTTCACTACAGATTAAGCCTTACCCTCCATGTTCCAGGGGTAGTTCACTACAGATTAGGCCTTACCCTCCATGTTCCAGGGGTAGTTCACTACAGATTAAGCCTTACCCTCCATGTTCATAGAATGAGTGGATACACTCCTGACTGGTCTTGTCCCAGATCTTAATGGTCTTGTCGTCACTGGCCGATACTATCAACCTGCCGTCTGGTGAAAACCTGAAGACAGAAAGGACCAACAATGTGATATATCTTATTACACTCAGTTCTGGGGGCGCATGGCATACGCACTGAACATAAATACACTATTTGAAATACTATACTTCACTTATAACTTGTAAAACTTGTATAATGCTTTAAAAATGTTTTAATATTGAGAGAAACAGTAACAGATAGCCTGGTCCCAGATCTGTTAGTGGCGTCTTGCTAAATCCTATGTTCATTGTCATAGAGAACACAAACAGATCTGAGACCAGGAGAAGAAACAGGTTGTTGATTCCATACAGCCATCGTAATCATATCATTGTTGTGAGGGTAAAAACAGGTTGTTGATTCCATACTTGGCACAACGGACCCAGTTGATGTGTTGGTTGAGAGAGAAGAGGAACTTCTGTCTGTGGACGGTCCAGACTTTGAGAGTTTTGTCGTCGGAGGCGGTGACCAAGGTCTGTCCATCACCGGAGAAACTGACACTGCGGACCGTTCCGGTGTGGGCTCGGAACACTGTGGACTCACCCTTCCTGAAAGGAAGAAACAGAGTAATTATGACCCCAGGCCCAATTTCCTGACCAACTGAGTTTTTCTTATTCTACTCATGGCCTTCGTTGCATCAAACATGCATTACAAAATTAAATAAAATGTAATTGTATTTGTCACGTAAACAACAGGAGCCTCATCTATCAATAATGCTCAGGCGCAAATCTGTGCATAAACCACGCGTGGGATCATTTCCACTCAAATTATAAAATTTTATCATTATGAACGTTTGTTTGATTGTGCGTAAATTTTACACACAGCCATGACCAATGCGTACGCACAGTGCCAAGTGGTGGACTAAGGGAACTGCTTGTCAAGCGTAAGCACAGGGAAGATATTTGTTGAATATTTGTACAATTGTGAGTAATAATTCAAAATCAATTTATCTTTCAAATTACCTTTTTTATTTCCATTGTGAATTCATGCAACATATCTTGACATTCTATATTTTCACCACATCAGTGCATCGTTTTACAATAATAACCCATAAAGTAGTCATTTGTTAAAATTAGAGGCACGAGTGAAAGGTGAACCATTGTGTAAACCCTATAAAAGACTGAGATAATGGGAGATCCAATGAGAGAGACTGAGATAATGGGAGATCCAATGAGAGAGACTGAGATAATGGGAGATCCAATGAAAGAGACTGAGATAATGGGAGATCCAATGAGAGAGACTGAGATAATGGGAGATCCAATGAGAGAGACTGAGATAATGGGAGATCCAATGAGAGAGACTGAGATCATGGGAGATCCAATGAAAGAGACTGAGATAATGGGAGATCCAATGAGAGAGACTGAGATAATGGGAGATCCAATGAGAGAGACTGAGATAATGGGAGATCCAATGAGAGAGACTGAGATAATGGGAGATCCAATGAGAGAGACTGAGATAATGGGAGATCCAATGAGAGACTGAGATCATGGGAGATCCAATGAGAGACTGAGATCATGGGAGATCCAATGAGAGACTGAGATCATGGGAGATCCAATGAGAGACAGAGATCATGGGAGATCCAATGAGAGACAGATCATGGGAAATCCAATGAGAGACTGAGAAAATGGGAGATCCAATGAGAGACTGAGATAATGGGAGATCCAATGAGAGACTGAGATAATGGGAGATTCAATGAGAGAGACTGAGATAATGGGAGATCCAATGAGAGAGACTGAGATAATGGGAGATTCAATGAAAGAGACTGAGATAAAGAGAGATTCAATGAGAGAGACTGAGATAATGGGAGATCCAATGAGAGACTGAGATAATGGGAGATCCAATGAGAGACTGAGATCATGGGAGATCCAATGAGAGAGACTGAGATCATGGGAGATCCAATGAGAGACTGAGATAATGGGAGATCCAATGAGAGAGACTGAGATCATGGGAGATCCAATGAGAGACTGAGATCATGGGAGATCCAATGAGAGACAGATCATGGGAAATCCAATGAGAGACTGAGAAAATGGGAGATCCAATGAGAGACTGAGATAATGGGAGATCCAATGAGAGACTGAGAAAATGGGAGATCCAATGAGAGACTGAGATAATGGGAGATCCAATGAGAGAGACTGAGATAATGGGAGATTCAATGAGAGATCCAATGAGAGAGACTGGGATAATGGGAGATCCAATGAGAGACTGAGATAATGGGAGATCCAATGAGAGAGACTGAGATAATGGGAGATCCAATGAGAGAGACTGAGATAATGGGAGATCCAATGAGAGAGACTGAGATAATGGGAGATGATAACATGGCTAATATACACAGGGTAGCAGTACTGAGTCCATGATAACATGGTTAATATACACAGAGTAGCAGTACTGAGTCTATGATAACATGGCTATACACAGGGTAGCAGTACTGAGTCTATGATAACATGGTATGTGGTAATAACAAGGCTATATACACATGGTAGAAGTACTGAGTCGATGTGCAGGGCTACCAGGTAATTAACTAGGAATAAAGTAACCGAAAGGTTGCTAGATCGAATCCCCGAGCTGACAAGGTAAAAATCTGTCGTTCTGCCCCTGAACAAGGCAGTTAACCCACTGATCCAAGGCCGTCATTGTAAATAAGAACTAGTTAAATAAAGGTTAAATAAAATAAATAAAAGATAATAAAACAGTTGCAGCAGCGTATGTGATGAGTCAAAAAAGTGAGTGCAAAAAGGGTCAATGTAGATAGTTAAATAGTTAACCAAATAGCTACCCAGACTAACTATTTAACTAACTGTTTAACTAACTATTTAACTAACTGTTTAGATAACTGTTTAACTAACTGTTTAGCTAAGTGTTTAGCTAACTGTTTAGCTAACTGTTTAGCTAACTGTTTAACTAACTGTTTAGCTAACTGTTTAACCTAACTGTTTAGCTAACTGTTTAACCTAACTGTTTAACTGTTTAACCTAACTGTTTAGCTAACTGTTTAACCTAACTGTTTAACTGTTTAACCTAACTGTTTAGCTAACTGTTTAACCTAACTGTTTAGCTAACTGTTTAACCTAACTGTTTAGCTAACTGTTTAACCTAACTGTTTAACTGTTTAACCTAACTGTTTAGCTAACTGTTTAACCTAACTGTTTAGCTAACTGTTTAACCTAACTGTTTAACCTAACTGTTTAACCTAACTGTTTAGCTAACTGTTTAACCTAACTGTTTAACCTAACTGTTTAACCTAACTGTTTAGCTAACTGTTTAGCTAACTGTTTAGCTAACTGTTTAACCTAACTGTTTAGCTAACTGTTTAGCTAACTGTTTAACCTAACTGTTTAGCTAACTGTTTAACCTAACTGTTTAACCTAACTGTTTAACTAACTGTTTAACTAACTGTTTAACTAACTGTTTAACCTAACTGTTTAACCTAACTGTTTAACCTAACTGTTTAGCTAACTGTTTAGCTAACTGTTTAACTAACAGTTTAGCTAACAGTTTAGCTAACTGTTTAGCTAACAGTTTAGCTAACTGTTTAGCTAACTGTTTAACCTAACTGTTTAGCTAACTGTTTAACCTAACTGCTTAACCTAACTGTTTAACCTAACTGTTTAGCTAACTGTTTAGCTAACTGTTTAACTAACTGTTTAGCTAACTGTTTAACTGTTTAACTAACTGTTTAGCTAACTGTTTAACTAACTGTTTAGCTAACTGTTTAGCTAACTGTTTAGCTAACTGTTTAACTGTTTAACTAACTGTTTAACTAACTGTTTAGCTAACTGTTTAGCTAACTGTTTAGCTAACTGTTTAGCTAACTGTTTAGCTAACTGTTTAACCTAACTGTTTAGCTAACTGTTTAACTAACTGTTTAACTAACTGTTTAGCTAACTGTTTAACTAACTGTTTAACTAACTGTTTAACTGTTTAACTAACTGTTTAGCTAACTGTTTAACTAACTGTTTAACTAACTGTTTAGCTAACTGTTTAACTAACTGTTTAACTAACTGTTTAACTAACTGTTTAACTAACTGTTTAACTAACTGTTTAGCTAACTATTTATCAGTCTTATGGCTCGGGGGTAGAAGCTGTTCAGGGTCCTGTTGGTTCCAGATTTGGTACATCGGTACCTCTTGCCGTGCGGTAACAGAGAGAACAGTCGAACACTTAACAGTCGATGACTTGGGTGACTGGAGTCTTTGACAATTTTATGGGCCTTCCTCTGACACCGCCTAGTATAAAGGTAATGGATGTCAGGAAGCTTGGCCCCAGTGTTGTACTGGGCCTTACGCACTACCCTCTGTAGTGCTTAGCGGTCGAATGCAAAGCAGTTGCCATACCAAGCTGTGATGCAACCAGTCAAGAAGCGGATGGGGGCATGCTCGGCCCTCCTTTTCCTGTAGTCCACGATCAGCTCCTTTGTCTTGCTGACGTTGAAGGAAAGGTTTGTTGTCCTGGCACCATACTGCCAGGTCATTGACCTCCTCCCTATAGGCTTTCTCATCGTTGTCGGTGATCACGCCCACCGCCGTCGTGTTGTCAGAAAACTTTAATAATGGTGTTGGAGTCGTGGGTGAACAGGGAGTACAGGAAAGGACTAAGCACGCACCCCTGAGGGGCTCCCGTGATGAGGGTCAGCGTGGCAGACGTGTTGATGCCTACCCCAATAGTCCTCAGCTTAGTGATGAGCTAGGAGGGCACTATGGTGTTGAACGCTGAGCTGTAGTCTACGAAAAGCATTCTCACGTAGGTGTTCCTCTTGTACAGGTGCTTATCCATTGTGTCATGTGAATGAAGGTACTACCCATGCTCTCTGACGGCTTTCACTCCAACACTCTGCAGCATGACAGACTGGTCATGTGAATATCTCATCAAGTCTTAGAGAGTGTAGTATATTCTAGGAGTGTGTGATGGTTCTAGAACTCACCATTGGGCCCTTAGCTTTATTACTGGTGATGGTTCTAGAACTCACCATTGGGCCCTTAGCTTTATTACTGGTGATGGTTCTAGAACTCACCATTGGGCCCTTAGCTTTATTACTGGTGATGGTTCTAGAACTCACCATTGTGTGTAGTATATTCTAGGAGGTGTGTGAATGACATTCTTTATGTTATTGAACCTGTATTTTGACAGGAAAGTCATACTGAGACTAGGGTCTATTTTACAGATGAGGCCTGCATCAATACATCAAACACATACAATACGCACAACTACAACAATAAGAATAGAAAAAAACAGACACATTTATCAACATAGAGGTCTGGGATCATTACTCTGAACGGATCCAGTGGGACCAGAACATCTCGTTTCAGAGAGTTCTGTCAGTTGATCCACATAAAGCAGGCAATAACAACTAAAAGCAGCTCTGTGGAGACCGAAGGGCCTTCCAGTGTTTTGTCGTTGTTTTATTGTGTTATCCAAGCCTGAGACTGGGTTTGGTAATTTGCAAGTATAAATTGAATTAATGATGACAGATACATATAGGAAGTTTCTGCATGAGTGCTTTGTAGAAAAACACAAGAAAATGCTGCTCTCCTTACATACAGAGGCCCAACCCAATTTTTATACAAAGCACAATGGTGAGTTCTAGAACCATCACCAGTAATAAAGCTAAGGGAACAATGGTGAGTTCTAGAACCATCACCAGTAATAAAGGTAAGGGAACAATGGTGAGTTCTAGAACCATCACCAGTAATAAAGCTAAGGGCCCAATGGTGAGTTCTAGAACCATCACCAGTAATAAAGCTAAGGGCCCAATGGTGAGTTCTAGAACCATCACCAGTAATAAACCTAAGGGAACAATGGTGAGTTCTAGAACCATCACCAGTAATAAACCTAAGGGAACAATAGAAAACAGCATCTAGCAAGCATATAGATAATATCCCATCATCTAAAATAGACATAAAAGTGTCCTGGACAATATCCTTCCTATTAACTAAAGTCAGACAGGCTTCATTTCTGTAAAACAAACCAACTTTGAACTTCAACTTCTTCACCAGCTCAGTGACATATTTTTAAATGACAGTGTCATCAAGCCAGATACCAAGATATTTGTAGGAAGGAACTCGCTCAATTTGAAAGCAGTGCTTCAGCAGCAGTCAGACGTTACAGTGGGTTATTCCTGGGATACGGTACTCTCAGATAACACATGCTCCAGATACTCCAAAAATTTCACTCACTTTTCAATATCTTATTTACATACAAGTAAATGTAAAACTGCTGGACTGAATGGGAAAATCTGTTCAAATGAAGTGCTATTGAAAACTTCTCCAAGTTGTCTATACTGTAGGCTACAAACTTCCTAGCACTTCTTCTCCAAGCCGCCCAGGCTACGCTTCTTCTCCAAGCCGCCCAGGCTACGCTTCTTCTCCAAGCCGCCCAGGCTACGCTTCTTCTCCAAGCCGCCCAGGCTACGCTTCATCTCCAAGCCGCCCAGGCTACGCTTCATCTCCAAGCCGCCCAGGCTCGCTTCATCTCCAAGCCGCCCAGGCTACGCTTCATCTCCAAGCCGCCCAGGCTACGCTTCATCTCCAAGCCGCCCAGGCTACGCTTCATCTCCAAGCCGCCCAGGCTACGCTTCTTCTCCAAGCCGCCCAGGCTACGCTTCATCTCCAAGCCGCCCAGGCTACGCTTCATCTCCAAGCCGCCCAGGCTACGCTTCATCTCCAAGCCGCCCAGGCTACGCTTCTTCTCCAAGCCGCCCAGGCTACGCTTCATCTCCAAGCCGCCCAGGCTACGCTTCATCTCCAAGCCGCCCAGGCTACGCTTCATCTCCAAGCCGCCCAGGCTACGCTTCATCTCCAAGCCGCCCAGGCTACGCTTCATCTCCAAGCCGCCCAGGCTACGCTTCTTCTCCAAGCCGCCCAGGCTACGCTTCTTCTCCAAGCCGCCCAGGCTACGCTTCATCTCCATGCCGCCCAGGCTCCGCTTCTTCTCCAAGCTGCCTAGGCTACAAACTTCCTAGCTCCATTCAGCCAAATCAATTATTCACACTTTACGGTCTAGCCATTCTTTCCACCATAGATTCTTCTATTACACATCGTGGTATAGAAGGAGAAGGCTGCAGCAACAGAGCAGAGCGTGTTCTCCATTGTCAGATCTTACGCCGGTAGAAGCATTGTTATTAAGCCACATTTCTACAACAACAACAAAAAACATCTTCCCTCTCTGTTCCATTGAACACATGTGGAGACACAGGACCGTCTAGGTTTCAGAGGCAGTCCTCCACGGTTGAGTGACTAAGGTTCTCCTCTGTCTGTCTGATTTATTCACAACCTTGCTACAGATGATGAAAGGTCAAAACAACATGCCATTCGTGAACACTCACACGTTACTACTTAGCCCAGACTTTGCTGATAGCTACTTTATTGAGGAAATGTACTCACTATGTATGACTGAAATGTGGTTGTCCCTCCAAGCTACCTTAAGATGAATGCACTAACTGTACGTCACTCTGGATAAGTGATCTGCTAAACGACTCAAATGTAAAAATGTAAAATGCAACATCACTGCCACCCAGTGGCATAAATCATTTATGTCAAGTGTATTTTTTATTTTATTTAACCTTTATTTAACTAGGCAAGTCAGTTAAGAACAAATTCTTATTTACAAGGACGGCCTACCGGGGAAAGGTTAGGCAGAAATACTGATTTTTTTACCTTGTCAGCTCGGGGATTCGATCCAGCAACCTTTCGGTTACTGGCCCAACGCTCTAACCACTAGGCTACCTGCCGCCCCAAACAATGTGCGCCCATTGTGGGTGCGTGTGTGTGAGTGTGAGTGAGTGTGTGTGTCAGTGTGTGTGTGTGAGTGTCAGTGTGAGTGTGTGAGTGTCAGTGTGAGTGTGTGTGCGTGTGTGGTTGAGTGTGGTGTGTGTGTCAGTGTGAGTGTGAGTGTGTGAGTGTGAGTGAGTGTGTGTGTCAGTGTGTGTGTGTGAGTGTCAGTGTGAGTGTGTGAGTGTCAGTGTGAGTGTGTGTGTGTGTGGTTGAGTGTGGTGTGTGTGTCAGTGTGAGTGTGAGTGTGTGAGTGCTTGTCTTACACACTGGGCACCCAAAAGCGGACAGTCTTATCCCTGGAAGCTGAGGCCACCAGGTGTCCGGAGGGAGAGAACTGGACTGATGTCACAGCATCTTTATGTCCCACGAACCGATAGGCTCTCATTTGGGCCTTCACGTTCCAGATCATCACACAGGAGTCCATGGAGCCGGTCGCTGGAGCAACCAAGATCAGAGAGACATATAAAGAAGTTAGACCAGTCTGTTCCCACATGTATGTGGAGTCTATAGCTGGGGCAGGAACAACCATGTAGAGGACACACACAGAGGTTAACTGGCTAGCTAGACTGGTCCCATGCTGCATGTGGAGTCTATAGCTGGGGCAGGAACAACCATGTAGAGGACACACACAGAGGTTAACTGGCTAGCTAGACTGGTCCCATGCTGCATGTGGAGTCTATAGCTGGGGCAGGAACAACCATGTAGAGGACACACACAGAGGTTAACTGGCTAGCTAGACTGGTCCCATGCTGCATGTGGAGTCTATAGCTGGGGCAGGAACAACCATGTAGAGGACACACACACAGAGGTTAACTGGCTAGCTAGACTGGTCCCATGCTGCATGTTGTATGTGGAGCAGGTCGCTGGATGAACCAAGAATACCACGGTGTATTCATTAGTGCACACTGTAGAAAACAGTTGCAAACGAAAATGAGTTTCTATTGTACATATTCAGGTAGGTCCTTCCCCATTTGCGTCGGGTTGGGTTTCCAGTGAATATACCCCAGTTAACTAGCCAGGTCGTGCCATAGTAGTGTCGTAGATTGTGGGACAGAACATCTGGAGTCTGCGTATTGGTTGGAAAACAACAATATGGTCGGGTTTCACCCATGTGTGATCCTAACGGAAGCCCGCTATCTAAATCAGCAGGAATATGGTGCGATTCAAACAAAAAGTTAAATTCAGACATTTATTTGATAGCGAGGAACACATGTCACTGGACGCCTGGTGAGTAAAGTTTCCAGAGATTATACATATGCCTTTGTTGACAGGAAACTTTATTTATTTATTTTGGTGAAGCCGGTTATATTGTTCTTATTTTCCGTCGCCAACCACCTGAATGATCAACAACTCAGGGAGTCCAAACAACACACAGAATCCAGACGTTCTGTCTCAGAGCTATTAGGGAATATTCTGTAGCCAGCTCGGTCTCTGCCAAGCTACAGCTCCAACAACGCAAACACTGATAGAGTTGGCTAAAGCACAAACAGACTGTACCCATTAGACAGCTAATACAGTATAATACAAACAGACTGTACCCATTAGACAGCTAATACAGTATAATACAAACCGACTGTACCCATTGGACAGCTAATACAGTATAAAACAAACAGACTGTACCCATTAGACAGCTAATACAGTATAATACAAACAGACTGTACCCATTAGACAGCTAATACAGTATAATACAAACAGACTGTACCCATTAGACAGCTAATACAGTATAATACAAACAGACTGTACCCATTAGACAGCTAATACAGTATAATACAAACAGACTGTACCCATTAGACAGCTAATACAGTATAATACAAACAGACTGTACCCATTAGACAGCTAATACAGTATAATACAAACAGACTGCTACAAACTGGTCCCCCACAAAAAATGCTTTATAAAAAACTCAGTCCGGCTTTAAACTTACTATTGAAAGTTGTAATAGTAGAATGCACAAGGTGCAATTTCTAAATTGAGTAGTATATCATTTTATTTTTTACGTGAAACCTTTATTTAACTAGGCAAGTCAGTTAAGAACAAATTATTATTTACAATGACGGCCTGGGACGACACTGGGCCAATTGTGCGCCGCCCTATGGGACTCCAAGTCACGGCCGGTTGTGATACAGCCTGGATTCAAACCAGGGTGTCTGTAATGCCGCCTCTAGCACTGAGACGCAGTGCCTTAGACCCCTGCGCCACGTCGGGAACCCCCCAAATCATCAGTTCCTCTTGTCATGTTAAGTCATTACAGACCTTAAGAGAGATATTTCTAGATCAACTAACCCCAACTCAGCTAACGTTTTGTTATTATTATTATTATTATTTTTTAAGTCCATAGATATTGTTGTAATTTCTTAGGTCACTCAAATGTCACATGAATACACAGACATACAATTGCAGGAAATTACACAACCACCTAAATTATCTCCACCAACAAGATGCGTGTGAACAGCTGCGTGTCATGAACAGTGCTTGTTCGCATTGAAATAGACGTGGGCGTGTGCGCAGGGGGCGCAGATGTTACACACCCCCAATTACCACACGGGAAACGGAGGGATGAGCACGCTCCAATTCACATCGATCGGGCTGTAGTGGAGTGGATGGAGAGCTTCAAGCTCCTGTGTCCTACATCGCTATGGAACTATCATGGTCCAAACACATCAACACAGTCGTGAAGAGGGCACGACAACGCCTCAATCTCCCTCAGGCGGCAGGAAAAGATTTCACATTGGGCAGATCTCAGATCTTCAAAAAGGGTTCCACAGCTGCACCATTGAGAGCATCTTGACCCGTTGCGTCACCGCTTGGTATGGCGACTGCTCGGCATCCGACCGTAAGGCGATACAGAGGGTAATGCGTACAGCCCCAGTACATCACTGGGGCTGAGATCCTTGCCATCCAGGACCTCTATACCAGGCAGTGTTTAGAGGAAGGCCATAGAAATTGTTCCAGAGTCCAGCCACCCTAGTCATAGACTGTTCTCTCTGCTACCGCACGACAAGCGGTACCCAAGTCTGGGACCAAAAAGCTCCTGAAATAGCTTCTATCCCCAAGACGGCTTAACAGTCAGCGGCAGGTAGCCTAGTGGTTAGAGCGATGGGCCAGTACCTGAAAGGTTGCTAGATCAAATCCCCGAGCTGCCCCCCTGAACAAGGCAGTTAACCCACTGTTCCTAGGCTGTCATTGTAAATAAGAATTTGTTCTTAACTGACTTGCCTAGTTAAATAAAGAAAAACGAATTTACAAATATCAACACTCACTGGATTCTACCCAGAACATACTACTACAATAACACATATTAACTCTGCTGCTACTCTGTTTATTATCTATCCTGATAGCCTAGTCACTTTGATCTCTACCTACACGTACATATTACCTCGTACCCCTTCACATTGTCTCGGTACTGGTACTCCTTGTATATAGTCTCATTATTGGTATTGCTACTGTTATTTTCTTTGCAAATTTCTCTTACCCGTAAGAGGTCATAAGTAAGCATCTTACGGTAAAGTCTACACCTGTAGTATTGGGCGCATATACCAAATATATTTACATTTTTTATATGAATGATTGACGAACAACAACACTTACCAATTTGTTTCATGTTCGAGTTGAAGTCAACGCTTGTTATGGTGTCTCTGTGGCCCTTGAAGTGCCTCTCCAGGGTTGGGTCATCCTAACAATGTGAAAGGAAGATGTTTTACAGTCTTAGCCGGTCAGTTAATTTGTTGGCAACTCATCATCATCATCATCATCACCCTCATCATCACTTACCAATGAGGAATTCATCTTCAGGTGATGGACAAGCACAAACTGCCTCAGAAAATAACTAGCTAGCTGCCTAGTAAGCTAGCAAACTGTTGTCAAATACAGTAAGGTTCAGCTCCAAATAGATAATAATAATAATGTATGAGCAACACAAGGCATTGTTTACAACTGAACTGGGTGGGTTAGTCAGCTGCTTGGTTACCAAGGGCCAAGTCGTTAGCAACAACGTTAGCCACACCGTTACCTAGCGTTTTTTCCTGCCTTCAATAAGCAAACTGGCGCTCATTCAAATGTTTCCGTACATCCAAAAGTTCCCGACGCGAGTTATAACTAGCTAAATAAATAAATGTTTTCCTAAAACAACGTAGTTTTTTGAGATTTTTTGTTGCTTATATCAGCTGCTTGCTTTACAAGTCGACGTCCCCTGACAACAAACTCCGGTGTCGTTTGAGTTTGCGCGCCGCATCGAGCGCCAACTTCGGTTGGGGGGAATTTTAAAAGGGGAAGGCGATGTCGTAAATGTGATTTGGCCGACCAAAATACACCTGTAATTAAAACACCCCAGACGCCAGGGGTCAGTAGAATCACGTTGGTAAAGGTACACTTTGTACAAGTTTAATTTAACCAGGGTTGCTCTAGCAAAAATACATGTGGACGTATTTAAACAATATAATCAATTGCAGATGACAGAACTATACTTGCTGGAGCATAAAATAAAGAATATTTTAATTATTTTCTGAGATCCCTGCAAGCCGTCACATATCATTTTTCCACCTCCCCTAGTGCTCCACAATTAATAAAATTCACATGGAAATCACTATATTGACGTGTTTAATATTCATACCATATGAAATTATGGATATGAAATCCATATCATATCCATATTGCATGCAAAGTGGTGACGCATTGTTTGGGGGGGTGCCTGTTTTGCATGTTATTTTGGCATTAATATGTGTCACATATCAGTTTGCAAACAATGTAATACAAATATATATCATTGCATTAACAAAGCTGAATACGAACATGGTCTCTTTTTTGCTTTCTTGAGTAAAACAGCTCCAAAATGCAGGTGTTTCTGCCTAGCTCAGTGCTTTCTGTGGTGGTGGGGCAGCCAGTGGAATATACAAAGCGTAGGGGTTGTTCTTGTTCTCTAGTTGCGCCGTGATTGGCTCAGGGTTCTGTCACTCATAGAGGACTCTACGTCACCACAGAATCTACGGGGAGAGCTCGGAAATTCAAGCCCCTTGGGTGCTGCCATAGAGTTACATTAGAAGCGCCCATCCAAGAAAGCTCAAGGTCATTGGCCACAGATAAAATGATGTAAAATCACGTTACATCTACCGTAGCTTTGGTTGGACTGATCATGTCAACATTATACTTTCAAAATCTTAGCTAGCAAGCTAGCAGTCATCATCATGAATCAAGTCGATAATCTACTGGCAAATCCTTTTCAATCCATGTCATATGAAGAGAAATTATATATAAAACGTATCGGTGCTCATTGGCCATTGGACATAAACATTATACAACAAATTGGACTTCCGCCGAAGTTGGTCCCTCTCCTTGTTCGGGAGGGTTTCGGCGGTCGACGTCACCGGTCTTCTTGCAAACCACCAATCAACTTTTAATTTTTCCGTTTGTTTTGTCTTCATCACACACACCTGGTTTCCAATCACTTAATTACTTGTTCCTTATTTAACCCGCTGTCCCCCCCCCATGTCTTTGTGATTGATTGTTTGTTGTAACTCGGTCCGTCTTTGTGGGCTCGTGAGTTTACCGTTGTTATTTTGTATTTTGAGTAAATTACGTGGATTACTCTGTCCTGCGCCTGACTCTCTCCACAGCTACACACAGGACCGTTACACAGTGGCTAACTACCAGCATTGCAAAGCAATCACTAGTCTGCTATTTAGTGGAGTGGGTGTGGGGTCATAAGTGTTGACAACATAAAGGAGTGCTGACAACATAAAGGAGTGCTGACAACATAAAGGAGTGCTGACAACATAAAGGAGTGTTGACAACATAAAGGAGTGTTGACAACATAAAGGAGTGCTGACAACATAAAGGAGTGCTGACAACATAAAGGAGTGTTGACAACATAAAGGAGTGTTGACAACATAAAGGAGTGTTGACAACATAAAGGAGTGCTGACAACATAAAGGAGTGCTGACAACATAAAGGAGTGTTGACAACATAAAGGAGTGTTGACAACATAAAGGAGTGTTGACAACATAAAGGAGTGCTGACAACATAAGGGAGTGTTGACAACATAAAGGAGTGTTGACAACATAAAGGAGTGTTGACAACATAAAGGAGTGTTGACAACATAAAGGAGTGTTGACAACATGAAGGAGTGCTGACAACATAAAGGAGTGTTGACAACATAAAGGAGTGTTGACAACATAAAGGAGTGTTGACAACATAAAGGAGTGCTGACAACATAAAGGAGTGCTGACAACATAAAGGAGTGTTGACAACATAAAGGAGTGCTGACAACATAAAGGAGTGTTGACAACATAAAGGAGTGCTGACAACATAAAGGAGTGTTGACAACATAAAGGAGTGCTGACAACAAAGGAGTGCTGACAACATAAAGGAGTGCTGACAACATAAAGGAGTGTTGACAACATAAAGGAGTGTTGACAACATAAAGGAGTGCTGACAACATAAAGGAGTGTTGACAACATAAAGGAGTGTTGACAACATAAAGGAGTGCTGACAACATAAAGGAGTGTTGACAACATAAAGGAGTGCTGACAACATAAAGGAGTGCTGACAACATAAAGGAGTGTTGACAACATAAAGGAGTGCTGACAACATAAAGGAGTGCTGACAACATAAAGGAGTGTTGACAACATAAAGGAGTGCTGACAACATAAAGGAGTGCTGACAACATAAAGGAGTGTTGACAACATAAAGGAGTGTTGACAACATAAAGGAGTGTTGACAACATAAAGGAGTGCTGACAACATAAGGGAGTGTTGACAACATAAAGGAGTGTTGACAACATAAAGGAGTGTTGACAACATAAAGGAGTGTTGACAACATAAAGGAGTGCTGACAACATAAAGGAGTGTTGACAACATAAAGGAGTGTTGACAACATAAAGGAGTGCTGACAACATAAAGGAGTGCTGACAACATAAAGGAGTGTTGACAACATAAAGGAGTGCTGACAACATAAAGGAGTGTTGACAACTTAGGGAGTGTTGACAACATAAAGGAGTGCTGACAACATAAAGGAGTGTTGACAACATAAAGGAGTGCTGACAACATAAAGGAGTGTTGACAACATAAAGGAGTGCTGACAACATAAAGGAGTGCTGACAACATAAAGGAGTGCTGACAACATAAAGGAGTGTTGACAACATAAAGGAGTGTTGACAACATAAAGGAGTGCTGACAACATAAAGGAGTGTTGACAACATAAAGGAGTGTTGACAACATAAAGGAGTGCTGACAACATAAAGGAGTGCTGACAACATAAAGGAGTGCTGACAACATAAAGGAGTGCTGACAACATAAAGGAGTGTTGACAACATAAAGGAGTGTTGACAACATAAAGGAGTGCTGACAACATAAAGGAGTGCTGACAACATAAAGGAGTGCTGACAACATAAAGGAGTGCTGACAACATAAAGGAGTGTTGACAACATAAAGGAGTGTTGACAACATAAAGGAGTGCTGACAACATAAAGGAGTGTTGACAACATAAAGGAGTGCTGACAACATAAAGGAGTGTTGACAACATAAAGGAGTGTTGACAACATAAAGGAGTGTTGACAACATAAAGGAGTGCTGACAACATAAAGGAGTGTTGACAACATAAAGGAGTGCTGACAACATAAAGGAGTGTTGACAACATAAAGGAGTGTTGACAACATAAAGGAGTGTTGACAACATAAAGGAGTGCTGACAACATAAAGGAGTACAAAAGCAAACATTTTTCACATGCGTTTTTCTGGATTTTTTTGTTGTTATTCTGTCTCTCACTGTTCAAAAAAACCTACCATTAAAATGATAGACTGATCCTTTCTTTGTCAGTGGGCAAACGTACAAAATCAGCAGGGGATCAAATACTTTTTTCCCTCACTGTATGTGATTACAATCAGGGGTAAAGTGGCTGAGCAGCAGGATAAAAAATAAATTGTAGCAGCAACATATGGCGTGTGTGTTAGGAGAGAGTCCTTGTGACTAGAGGCACTGCAGATAGTGCTGATGACTGTGAACGTCGCCCCCCAGTGATGAACTGGTCCGTCTAACACCCCTCCCATTCTAACAGCTCTCCTGTGAAGTCGTGACTTGCGACATATGCCTGGTTTCCTGAAATGAGTCACACTAGCAAAGTGGTTCGCTTTTGTAGTTAGATAGCTAGCTGACTGGCTTGACTGTGACAATGAATGACTTCCCCCTGAACGCAAAGAGTTTGACCCATCTGGTGGAGATGAGGCCTCAGCCACATGCAACTTCTAGTTATTCCATTGTGTTCTCTCTCTCTCTCTCTCGCTCGCGGCTGTTTCCCACACACACACCAAGCCGCGGCCCTGTCACTAAAAGCAGCACAGTCTCTCCTTCTCACTGCGGGAAGTAGGGCTGCCAAGGGGACTGTAGTACCCCGTGGATAAATTGAAATGAAATATATTATTATTATTATTTCTATTTTGTCCCACCTAATGACGTGACTCCTGTGTGAACAGACAACAACAAAAAATACTCCTCAGCACCCCAACTCAAAACATCTTCCCATAGTTATGCTACCTGCTGTTGAGATTCACTAGACGTTTACATGCTGTTGTGGTTAGCTAGGTCAAATGCAGTTAAAAATCTGACTGTTTCAAACAAGAACAATGCTGCTTTCCACTTTGCCTCTTGATATAAGTCATTTATATTGTCTATGATTACAACGGTTCACCCAAGTGTTTTTTGATCTATGTCTCATGACAAATCGCCGATCGCAATATATGGTTTAAAAAATAAGAATAGACAAACAAACAAAAAAACACACACACCTAGATTTTCTGCCCGTGTCGTACAGCCCTACTCGTCCCCTCCGTCTCTTGTAATCAGAGAGTGGTTGGGTGTATTACCTGACAATAAAATCACTTCGATGACCCAAGTAGCCTCCGCTACTCATCACAGTGGGCCCACCTACTACACGAGACCCTGAACCACCTGATGTACGGATCGGTTAGTGGCTTCTCACTAACCCGTCAGCTGCTTGTTGTGAATCCCTTTAAGAACACATAAGTGTGGCCTGTCCTTTTGTGGTGTATAACCCTGTCATAAGGAGGCGTGTGTGTGTGCGTGCGTGCGTGCGTGGGTGCGCGGTGGGACACGTGGTTCATGACAACAACCACAGATAAAAACCTCAGGGGACCTCAATCCCTCAGATGACCGTGTAGGATTTCAATAGGCTAAACTTAATGCCTGGCTAAGTCGTCTACTGATGGGGTATCTGAGCTCATCACCTGTCAGGTGAGGTTACGAGTCTGCGGCAGAGGCCACCTGTCTTGTAATCTCCACCACAGAACAGACTATTTTAGAGGTACTGTGGATCTAAATATTTCCACCCGCATTACAACCCCAGAGAAAAACCTTAAGAGGACCCCAGTCTCACAGTAGTATAAATGGAACTTAACGACTGCCTCAGACGTGTTCATGCTGGTGTTTGGTAACAGACCTCATTACCTGTCTCGTAATTGCCAGTCCACGACATAACAACCCAATTTGAGGTATTGTAGCTAAATACTTCATTTCTACATGTCCACAACATGCCTGCAGTGACTGTCTGATGCTGTGTCCTTAAGTCTGTCAAATGTGTATATATTATTTTCTGCACATCAAGAGCTTTAAATCAGCATTCTGTTTAAACATTTTGTGTATTTGTTTTTGGGCTCCCGAGTGGCGCAGCGGTCTAAGGCACTGCATCTCAGTGCTAAAGGTGTCACTATAGACACCCTGGTTTGATTCCAGGCTGTATCACAACCGGCCGTAATTGGGAGTCCCATAGGGCGGCGTACAAATTGGCCCAGCGTCGTCTGGGGTTGGCCGGTGTAGGCCGTCGTTGTAAATAAGAATTAGTTCTTAACTGATTTGCCCAGTTAAATAAAGGTTACACATTACAAAATATATGTATTTGTTTTTAATTCACATAAAACTGTTCTATTAGTTTCATATTGACACCAGATGACAGGAGACACCAACTTTCCCCATTCTTAAGAACGAGTGATGACTAATTGCTAATACGCTGAAGAAGGTTCACATCTATGCACCTTTAGGTCAATATGTTGTTAAATTGTCCACAATTGTTTTTGATCTTGTAGAAGATAAAAAAAAAAAAAAAAAAAAAAAAACAGCTTTCCTTTTTCTGACTGCTTTATGTTTATTGTTTATTTATATTTTTAATCTAACCCTTAACTAGGTAAGTCAGTTAAGAACAAATTCTTATTTACAATGACGGCCTAGGAACAGTGGGTTAACTGCCTTGTTCAGGGGCAGAACGACAGACTTTTACCTTGTTAGCTCGAGGATTCGATTACTGGCCCAACGCTCTAACAACTAGGCTACCTGCCGCCCCTCTAACCGCTAGGCTACCTCCCGCCCCTCTAACCGCTAGGCTACCTGCCGCCCCTCTAACCGCTAGGCTACCTGCCGCCCCTCTAACCGCTAGGCTACCTGCCGCCCCTCTAACCGCTAGGCTGCCTGCCGCCCCTCTAACCGCTAGGCTGCCTGCCGCCCCTCTAACCGCTAGGCTGCCTGCCGCCCCTCTAATCGCTAGGCTGCCTGCCGCCCCTCTAACCGCTAGGCTGCCTGCCGCCCCTCTAACCGCTAGGCTACCTACCACCCTGATGTAATGTCCAGAATGTTGACAGAATATTCAGAGACAAGGGACATACTGTATGTCAAGATCAGCTGATTGTTTGAGGGCAAACTCACATCAACTTGCTGCACATTAGAATACAGTTCACCCATACAGAAATCACCTTTCCCTCAGAGTAGACCTATATCTATAGACATCACCTTTCCCTCAGAGTAGACCTATATCTATAGAAATCCCCTTTCCCTCAGAGTAGACCTATATCTATAGAAATCACCTTTCCCTCAGAGTAGACCTATATCTATAGAAATCACCTTTCCCTCAGAGTAGACCTATATCTATAGACATCACCTTTCCCTCAGAGTAGACCTATATCTATAGAAATCACCTTTCCCTCAGAGTAGACCTATATCTATAGAAATCACCTTACACCTTTCACTATATCTATTTATACAACGGGTGGAACGCAGCATTCCAGCCTGTGTCTATTCCACAAGTTTCCACCGGCTAAATCTATGACATTAAAATGCCTATTTACTCTGTTCCATCTGACTGCACAATCCACTGTCTCATCAGCCCAGCCAGGCAATTTATAAACTTGATCTCTACTATAAAAAGCATCTAGACATTATATTTCTTTTAGACTAACATTTAGTTTCAACAGCGGAGATTTGTTTAAACCTTGCTGTCTGTCTCTCCGACATTTGCAACATTGTTTCAATATTCAAATTCGATCTCCAGCTGTCCCATAGTAATGAACATGTCGAGAGTCTGAGGATGAAACAGACAGGCCGGCAGCTTTTCTCAGCCAGTCGAAATCATGAATCAGGATACACTTTATGGATATATACAAAGAACTATCACTAGAAAACAGGTCAAACGAAACGAAGTGCAGCTAGTTTGCTTTCTTTCCAGCTTCAGTTTGAAGTTATTGTGTTAGCTGTGTTTTTGGATAGCTCCTCTGAACAACAGTGTCCTAACGAGAGACCACATTTTCTATGCCAGGCGAAATCGTGCCTCATTAGCTCATTGTTATGGATGTATCCAAATAAAATGTAATTAGAAAACATCTTGAAAAAATGCAGCTACTGTTGTAATTCTGTCTGCACTGTTTGACGTGACTGTAAGTTAGCCGTAGTTGGCTAGGTAGCAAGCAAGGGATAAGAACGTTGCCAGCCAGTATGGCAATGGAACATTTAGAACGAACGACTGTTCTGTCCATAGATACAGAACAAAAAGACTGAACGACTGGGTCGCGTCTCTGGCAACGGAACCAATAGAACGAACGACCAGCTGGCTTGGGTAGCAATCCTTGATTTGTGTCGGGACTATATCTTGTGGATGTAATAGTGTGATTAAATTTGTCAAAATATTGTTTTTAATGAAAATATGTCAATCATTATTTTAATATGTTGGTAACCCGCTGAACAAAATTGATAATGCCCTCGAAGCCAGTGTTTGGAGGATATTTGTCTCAGGCCAATATATCCTCGAAGCACCGACTTCGCTGGCATTATCACTTAAATACATCACCTTTCACTCATTAAGAGGTCTATATCTATAGAGATCACCTTTCACTCATTAAGAGTAGGTCTATATCTATAGAGATCACCTTTCACTCATTAAGAGGTCTATATCTATAGAGATCACCTTTCACTCATTAAGAGGTCTATATCTATAGAGATCACCTTTCACTCATTAAGAGGTCTATATCTATAGAGATCACCTTTCACTCATTAAGAGGTCTATATCTATAGAGATCACCTTTCACTCATTAAGAGGTCTATATCTATAGAGATCACCTTTCACAAATTAAGAGTAGGTCTATATCTATAGAGATCACCTTTCACTCATTAAGAGTAGGTCTATATCTATAGAGATCACCTTTCACTCATTAAGAGGTCTATATCTATAGAGATCACCTTTCACTCATTAAGAGGTCTATATCTATAGAGATCACCTTTCACTCATTAAGAGGTCTATATCTATAGAGATCACCTTTCACTCATTAAGAGGTCTATATCTATAGAGATCACCTTTCACTCATTAAGAACATATTTACCTGTTCTCCCTTGCACAATTGCTGACACTGTGGACTTGTTTTACATGAGGCTGTACTCTCCCGGCCAGCCTCTTTCGTTGTTAAAACGGTTTTTTCACAGGCTCGTAGAGCATTTCAGTCACAACAATACGGCGACTATTGTAAAAGGTAAACGCCAGTCTGAAAATCACAATGTACCGCAGGATATGTATGAGGAATATACAGTAAAACAGAACAATTTGAATACAATACACTATCTGTAACGGGATCTGTGTGAATGCTGGTAGCAGAGCAGCTCTACATGTCATATATACAGTAGGACTGCACAACGACCTCATGCTGGTAGCAGAGCAGCTCTACATGTCATATATACAGTAGGACTGCACAACGACCTCACGCTGGTAGCAGAGCAGCTCTACACGTCATATATACAGTAGGACTGCACAACGACCTCACGCTGGTAGCAGAGCAGCTCTACATGTCATATATACAGTAGGACTGCACAACGACCTCATGCTGGTAGCAGAGCAGCTCTACATGTCATATATACAGTAGGACTGCACAACGACCTCATGCTGGTAGCAGAGCAGCTCTACATGATATATATATACAGTAGGACTGCACAACGACCTCATGCTGGTAGCAGAGCAGCAGTATTCAGCCATCCGCAAGAACAAGACATTTGCCACATGGTCCTAGCCAACAATTCCATCAGGTTAAGAGAGATCCGAAGTGCAATCGCAAACGACAACAATATCTTCGCAAATGTCAATTCTGTCTGCATTTCCGCTATAGAGCGACAGAGTGTAGGAACTGCGGTACCAGTATGTCCAGGTAAACCATTGGTGTGCACATGGTATATTGTACAGCGAGTTCTACTGTACTTCAATGATGCCTGTATATACTTGTTAAGTTGTAGATGCCCACAAGAAGAGAAAACATTTCTACTTTACTAAACTGTCTGATTCTAGAATAGGCTGATGTAAAACTAACTTTATATTTTGTTTCTGTGTTACTATATAGAGAATAATGGAGCTGGAAGGACATGAAATGACCCACATTCTTGTTTTTGTGGACGAGGCTGGGTTCAATCTGGCCAAAGGCAGGAGACGTGGTCGCAATCTCATTGGACACCGAGCCACAATTGGCACACCAGGCCAACGTGGGGGGCAATATTACAATGTGTGCTACCACCATTTCTGAGAATGGGCCCTAGGGAACACTACCTTTAACCAGAGCTCTATGGGCCCTAGGGAACACTAGCTTTAACCAGAGCTCTATGGCCCTAGGGAACACTAGCTTTAACCAGAGCTCTATGGGCCCTAGGGAACATTAGCTTTAACCAGAGCTCTATGGGCCCTAGGGAACACTACCTTTAACCAGAGCTCTATGGGCCCTAGGGAACACTATCTTTAACCAGAGCTCTATGGGTCCTAGGGAACACTACCTTTAACCAGAGCTCTATGGGCCCTAGGGAACACTAGCTTTAACCAGAGCTCTATGGGCCCTAGGAACACTACCTTTAACCAGAGCTCTATGGGTCCTAGGGAACACTACCTTTAACCAGAGCTCTATGGGCCCTAGGGAACACTACCTTTAACCAGAGCTCTATGGGCCCTAGGGAACACTACCTTTAACCAGAGCTCTATGGGCCCTAGGGAACACTACCTTTAACCAGAGCTCTATGGGCCCTAGGAACACTATCTTTAACCAGAGCTCTATGGGCCCTAGGGAACACTAGCTTTAACCAGAGCTCTATGGGTCCTAGGGAACACTACCTTTAACCAGAGCTCTATGGGCCCTAGGGAACACTACCTTTAACCAGAGCTCTATGGGCCCTAGGAACACTACCTTTAACCAGAGCTCTATGGGCCCTAGGGAACACTACCTTTAACCAGAGCTCTATGGGCCCTAGGGAACACTACCTTTAACCAGAGCTCTATGGGCCCTAGGAACACTACCTTTAACCAGAGCTCTATGGGCCCTAGGGAACACTACCTTTAACCAGAGCTCTATGGGCCCTAGGGAACACTACCTTTAACCAGAGCTCTATGGGCCCTAGGGAACACTACCTTTAACCCAGAGCTCTATGGGCCCTAGGGAACACTACCTTTAACCAGAGCTCTATGGGCCCTAGGGAACACTAGCTTTAACCAGAGCTCTATGGGCCCTAGGGAACACTACCTTTAACCAGAGCTCTATGGGCCCTAGGGAACACTACCTTTAACCAGAGCTCTATGGGCCCTAGGGAACACTACCTTTAACCAGAGCTCTATGGGCCCTAGGGAACACTACCTTTAACCCAGAGCTCTATGGGCCCTAGGGAACACTACCTTTAACCAGAGCTCTATGGGCCCTAGGGAACACTACCTTTAACCAGAGCTCTATGGGCCCTAGGGAACACTACCTTTAACCAGAGCTCTATGGGCCCTAGGGAACACTACCTTTAACCAGAGCTCTATGGGCCCTAGGAACACTACTTTTAACCAGAGCTCTATGGGCCCTAGGGAACACTACCTTTAACCAGAGCTCTATGGGCCCTAGGGAACACTACCTTTAACCAGAGCTCTATGGGCCCTAGGGAACATTAGCTTTAACCAGAGCTCTATGGGCCCTAGGGAACACTACCTTTAACCAGAGCTCTATGGGTCCTAGGGAACACTACCTTTAACCAGAGCTCTATGGGCCCTAGGGAACACTACCTTTAACCAGAGCTCTATGGGTCCTAGGGAACACTATCTTTAACCAGAGCTCTATGGGTCCTAGGGAACACTACCTTTAACCAGAGCTCTATGGGCCCTAGGGAACACTACCTTTAACCAGAGCTCTATGGGCCCTAGGGAACACTACCTTTAACCAGAGCTCTATGGGTCCTAGGGAACACTACCTTTAACCAGAGCTCTATGGGCCCTAGGGAACACTACCTTTAACCAGAGCTCTATGGGCCCTAGGGAACACTACCTTTAACCAGAGCTCTATGGGCCCTAGGGAACACTACCTTTAACCAGAGCTCTATGGGCCCTAGGGAACACTATCTTTAACCAGAGCTCTATGGGTCCTAGGGAACACTAGCTTTAACCAGAGCTCTATGGGCCCTAGGGAACACTAGCTTTAACCAGAGCTCTATGGGTCCTAGGGAACACTACCTTTAACCAGAGCTCTATGGGCCCTAGGGAACACTAGCTTTAACCAGAGCTCTATGGGTCCTAGGGAACACTACCTTTAACCAGAGCTCTATGGGCCCTAGGGAACACTACCTTTAACCAGAGCTCTATGGGCCCTAGGGAACACTACCTTTAACCAGAGCTCTATGGGCCCTAGGGAACACTACCTTTAACCAGAGCTCTATGGGCCCTAGGAACACTACCTTTAACCAGAGCTCTATGGGCCCTAGGGAACACTACCTTTAACCAGAGCTCTATGGGCCCTAGGGAACACTATCTTTAACCAGAGCTCTATGGGTCCTAGGGAACACTACCTTTAACCAGAGCTCTATGGGCCCTAGGGAACACTAGCTTTAACCAGAGCTCTATGGGCCCTAGGGAACACTAGCTTTAACCAGAGCTCTATGGGTCCTAGGGAACACTACCTTTAACCAGAGCTCTATGGGCCCTAGGGAACACTACCTTTAACCAGAGCTCTATGGGCCCTAGGGAACACTACCTTTAACCAGAGCTCTATGGGCCCTAGGGAACACTACCTTTTAACCAGAGCTCTATGGGCCCTAGGAACACTACCTTTAACCAGAGCTCTATGGGCCCTAGGAACACTACCTTTAACCAGAGCTCTATGGGCCCTAGGGAACACTACCTTTAACCAGAGCTCTATGGGCCCTAGGGAACACTACCTTTAACCAGAGCTCTATGGGCCCTAGGGAACACTACTTTTAACCAGAGCTCTATGGGCCCTAGGGAACACTACCTTTAACCAGAGCTCTATGGGCCCTAGGGAACACTACCTTTAACCAGAGCTCTATGGGCCCTAGGGAACACTAGCTTTAACCAGAGCTCTATGGGCCCTAGGAACACTACCTTTAACCAGAGCTCTATGGGTCCTAGGGAACACTACCTTTAACCAGAGCTCTATGGGCCCTAGGGAACACTACCTTTAACCAGAGCTCTATGGGTCCTAGGGAACACTACCTTTAACCAGAGCTCTATGGGTCCTAGGGAACACTACCTTTAACCAGAGCTCTATGGGTCCTAGGAACACTACCTTTAACCAGAGCTCTATGGGTCCTAGGGAACACTACCTTTAACCAGAGCTCTATGGGCCCTAGGAACACTACCTTTAACCAGAGCTCTATGGGCCCTAGGGAACACTACCTTTAACCAGAGCTCTATGGGTCCTAGGGAACACTACCTTTAACCAGAGCTCTATGGGCCCTAGGGAACACTACCTTTAACCAGAGCTCTATGGGTCCTAGGAACACTACCTTTAACCAGAGCTCTATGGGCCCTAGGGAACACTACCTTTAACCAGAGCTCTATGGGTCCTAGGGAACACTATCTTTAACCAGAGCTCTATGGGTCCTAGGGAACACTACCTTTAACCAGAGCTCTATGGGTCCTAGGGAACACTACCTTTAACCAGAGCTCTATGGGTCCTAGGGAACACTACCTTTAACCAGAGCTCTATGGGCCCTAGGGAACACTACCTTTAACCAGAGCTCTATGGGCCCTAGGAACACTACCTTTAACCAGAGCTCTATGGGCCCTAGGGAACACTACCTTTAACCAGAGCTCTATGGGCCCTAGGGAAGACTACCTTTAACCAGAGCTCTATGGGTCCTAGGGAACACTACCTTTAACCAGAGCTCTATGGGTCCTAGGGAACACTACCTTTAACCAGAGCTCTATGGGTCCTAGGGAACACTACCTTTAACCAGAGCTCTATGGGCCCTAGGGAACACTACCTTTAACCAGAGCTCTATGGGCCCTAGGGAACACTACCTTTAACCAGAGCTCTATGGGCCCTAGGGAACACTATCTTTAACCAGAGCTCTATGGGCCCTAGGGAACACTACCTTTAACCAGAGCTCTATGGGCCCTAGGGAACACTACCTTTAACCAGAGCTCTATGGGCCCTAGGGAACACTATCTTTAACCAGAGCTCTATGGGCCCTAGGGAACACTACCTTTAACCAGAGCTCTATGGGTCCTAGGGAACACTACCTTTAACCAGAGCTCTATGGGCCCTAGGGAACACTATCTTTAACCAGAGCTCTATGGGCCCTAGGGAACACTACCTTTAACCAGAGCTCTATGGGTCCTAGGGAACACTACCTTTAACCAGAGCTCTATGGGTCCTAGGGAACACTACCTTTAACCAGAGTTCTATGGGCCCTAGGGAACACTAGGGATTAGGTCACCATCTGGGAGGCACCATGCAGCCTTTCTTATTTGGCTCCTATTGAGTTTCATGTAAATGCTGTGTTGCTTGAGCACGGCATGTAGCGCATTCCAAATTAAACAAACAAAGAGTTTCCTTCTTGTGAAAGTTTTTTTTAAATCAAGTCTCACCCTTGCAGCCAATTATAGTCCATAATAGCCTTGGCAGCCTCAAAGGGGATTTCAGAGGTTTTGTTTCATTCTTGTTAATTTCTGTCAAGCTTCTCAACCAGGATTCTAATAATGAACAGTGACTAGATCAAAACAATGTGAACAACTCCCTAATCTAACCGAATGTAATGACGTGCGATTATGACTAAATCTAGGATACGTCAATTCATCCCCAGTTCTATGGCTTGTCATCTGCTTCAACGCAGGAAAGAAAAATAAATACTGTAAGTTTAACAAGTGATGTCAATAAACCATCATTAACTGATCGTGTGTGGGGTTTCCCTCTCTCCTGCTGCTGCTGATAGACTTACAGGGAGATAGATACAATAGATTGATTTATTCCTCTGAGAAGGACATTCCTTTTTTCACAAGCTCGTAGATTTACAAAGACCAAATCAACAGCTCGTCACCCAGACATTGATATTACAGGGTATTTGTATGTTTTTTTATTTGACCTTTATCTAACTAGGCAAGTCAGTAAAGAACAAATTATTATTTACAATGACGAATTACCCCAGCCAAACCCAGATGTCGCTGGGCCAATTGTGCGCCGCCCTACGGGACACCCAATCACAGCCGGATGTAATGCAGCCAGGTACGAACCAGGAACTGCGGTCTCTTGCACTGAGACGCAGTGTCTGGGACCGCTGCGCCACCTGGGAGCCCGGAATGTATGATTTATAGACAAGGAAGTACCTAATTAATCATTAAATCATACTGGTTTCCCCCCAACCAGACACCTCAAGGAACCTTGATTAGTCTTCACACAGCTAGCCTGGTCCCAGATCTGTTGTCTCCTTCTATAGCCTGGTCCCAGATCTGTTGTCTCCTTCTATAGCCTGGTCCCAGATCTGTTGTCTCCTTCTATAGCCTGGTCCCAGATCTGTTTATGCTATTGCCAACTCAATTGCTCATTGTCAAGCCACATTGGCATGTGCTGAGGATATCACATAGGGGCATGTAAGGACACCAGGACACTGTCAAAGAAATAGAACAATACATTAGATTGTAATAGAGAGAGAGACAGAGAGACAGAGAGGCAGAGACGGAGAGACGGAGAGAGAGAGACAGAGACAGCGTTATGCCAGATTTTTTGATATTATATAATTATTTATATGGCTTTATTAATGTAACCCTGCATAATATTTGTCTAGTCATTGTTTCTTAAAGCTGAACTGAGCAATTTCTATCTGTCCAGTGCTGCTACGAAAAAAGTACATTCTGACATAAACTGTATACCATGTAGTCAAAACCGATCTTCAGCCACTTCCTCATAGGACAAAGTCCGGTCAACCACTTACTCTTACATTTTTCTTCATTTCTTCACCAGACAGCTGGACTTTCAACAATGTTGAAATGGCCTGCAGCTGTGTCGAGTTGACAAACATTCTTACGGTTAGGAGAAACTTACGCAGCAGGTTAGGAGAATTAGGTTAAGGTAAGGAAAAGGGTTAAGGTCAGGGTTAGGGTTAGGGTTAGGGTTAAGGTCAGGGTTAGCTAAAATGCAAAAATCTACACTGAACAAAATATAAATGCAACATGCAACAACTTCAAAGATGTTACTGATTTTACAGTTCATATCAGGGAAATCAGTCAATTGAAGTAGATTCATTAGGCCCTAATCTATGACTTTCACATGACTGGGAATACAGATATGCATCTGTTGGTCACAGAGACCTTTAACAAAAAAGTAGGGGGGTGTGGATCAGAGAACCAGTCAGTATCTGGTGTGACCACCATTTGCCTCATGCAGCGCGACACATCTCCTTCTCATAGAGTTGATCAGGCTGTTGATTGTGGCCTGTGGAATGTTGTCCCAGTCCTCTTCAATGACTGTGCAAAGTTGCTGGACGTTGGCAGGAACTGGAACACGTCGTACACGTCTATCCAGAGCATCACAAACTTGCTCAATGGGTGACATGTCTGGTGAGTATGCAGGCCATGGAAGAACTGGGACATTTTCAACTTCCAGGAATTGTGTACAGATTCTTGCGACTTGGGACAGTGCATTATCATGCTGAAACATGAGGTGA